>JBBBDQ010000492.1:0-177500 GCA_037127315.1 Ascarosepion bandense | reverse complement strand
GCACAAAAAGAAAATGGAGGAACAATTGAAAAACTAATTATCAGATTTCAACATGATAATTGTCAAATTTCTCTTGATGAAACCTTTGAATCTGTCTGTTAGCTAAGTGTCATACGTGATATACACTTGGGCAGGCATGTCTTGAAAAAGATATTACTGAATGGCCAGAAAATTTTTCCACAGTAGATTGCCATTATTTTCTGTGGTAGACTGGTTGCCTACAGAACTCAACCTGTACTGCTATTTAAACAATAGCAATAGGGAGAACTAATGGATTTTCTAAGGTTATCTGCACAAATTCAACAGGAATTTGAACTTGGCTCCCCAATTTCTCATTCCAAGTCAATATCCACTGCACCACAATGATGAAACTTCTGAATACATAACTACTTAATGATTAAAGGATAAAAGATTTACATTAATACTTCATCTAAGTGAAACAAAGGACATTTCTTAAAATCTCTCTTGATTAAAACAATTTCTTAATGAGAAAATATTTAATTTACATTCATTGAGAAAATATGAAAAGGTTATTATTTTTCCTCTCAAAAATTCAAAAATAATACCACTTGTCTCATATTTTTCTTTCAGAAAATTATAACAAATTTTAATCCTTAACTAATTTAAAAATGTTGATTCATCAGTAACAATTATGATTTACCTTTAAGAAAATGCATCTGTTATTGTAGATAATAGGAGACTGTTTTAATGAAAAACAATTAATTAAAACAGAGTCAAGTGATAAGAAAATTACAAATTTGGGTACAAATGTCATTGTTAATATTTTAAAGATTAAAATTTCATGTCTTGCACTATAAAGATGAACAATGTAACAACATCAATGGGCAAAAAAAAAAATTAATTTAATTGCCATTATCACTGACACACCTAATTCATATTTCTGGTAGATTCAAAGTTATACAAGGTATGCTACAGCATGTTTGGCAGGAACTTGACTATCAACTTGAAATGTGTTTTGTCACAAGTTGTGCATATATTAAACATTTGTGAAGCTTTGTGAAATCGATCATAAAACTGACATCCATTTGAATATCTTGTTCAAAATTTGATAAATAAATCTCTTATTGTTCAGCATAAAGCCTATTTAATTTTGTTTACCAGGAACAAGTAGTAACTCTGATATTCACATTTTAAATTATGTCAATTTGGTGATGGGGAAATATTCTGTATTTTGTTTATAATTATATCACTTGATAATGTTAGTTTTCATTTCAATAGAGAATTCAAATATGATTGAAGAAAGACTAACAGAAGATTCAGAATTATTGAAAACCTTTTCATATTTTTTTTCTATTTATGTTTCACTAAATATTTCTTTAGTTTTGTCTGAATAATTTTTTACACTGGACATTCTGCTTATTATATTGGTTCTTTTGGACTAATTTGTTATTATATTGGTTTCTGTGGACTAATTTGCTGGGCTTTTGTCACTTTCTTTTCTTTTTCACAATTTTTTTGAATTTTTTGAAACTGTGATAATGAAAGCCAAAAATGACAAGTGAATTTCATATGAACAACCCAATGCAATAAGGATTTCACAAGTCATTTTAATTACACTATTCTTCAAATACTGACTTTTCTTCAATCTTCATCAATGCAGTAAAGGTATTTTTCATGGACCAAATGCTAGAACTCTGTGAGCACAAGTTACATATAAATTGAAAATATTCTATAATCTAACACCCACCTAAAAAGGTTTATTTTATTCAGTGAATCTGCATGGATTTAAGTTAACACATGTGTGTGTATATAAATATATATATATATATATATATATATATATATATATATATATATATTATTTAGTTTTTGGTCATAATTAAGTTAGACCAGTACTCAGTTGTGTTAAAAATGTTCAATGCATTTATATTGTAGAACTTTTGAATATTTTTCATTTGGAAAAGAGATTTTCGCAAACTAGGTTTCAACATTTTGGTCTCAAGTGATTTCTAATAAATGATTTTTCATTTTTCAAATGTACAGACGTCTGACTGAAATTTTTAAACAAGCAAAATTTTAAAAATTAGGCAGGAGTTACTTAAGTATCTTAAAACACTTTCATCCATCTTTGTATGATCCTCAGATGTATTTATAGTTCTGATTACATCTGGACATTATTTTTGATCTTTCATTCAGTAATGTTTTATGTTCTGAAAACAGCATACACACACACACACATATGATAGAATAAAGGAAAAAACAAATAGGAAATGTATCTCAATCTAACATGCTTCATTTTGATTAAAGCTTCTTAAGAGACCAAGAAAAATCAACAAAGAGACAATATACCAATATGTTGTGATTTGTATTTAGTTCTTATTGGTCATATATCTGTAATGTGTAAAATAATTATCTACTGCTTTAATACACATGACACATAAGAATTAATCACAAATCACAACATATGACACATAAGAATTAACCACAAATCACAACATATAAGTATACTGTCTCTTTATTGTTTTTTCATTTCTTTTGGTCTCTTAAGAAGCTTTAATAAAAGTGAAATATTTTAGATTTCTTATTTGTTCTTTTTCTTTATTCTGTTATCTTGACAGAATCTGATTCTGATCCATATATTCAACCCGTATTACACTTTTACAGTAAAACCAATCAAATATAACTGCAACTTCTACTTCCTCAGCTTCTTTTCTCACACTTTCTGCCTGTAAAATTCCCTTCCGTATACTTGCTACCCTAACAGCTACAATCTCCAAGAATTTAAATGTAAGGTCAATTGTCATCTCTTATCTCCTTGACTCTCATCTTTTCTCTGAAAACCCTTGTATCATTTTCTTTTCCCTTTCCACTCTGCTGTCATGCAGCTCTCTTCACACCAGTCTCCTCATCCTTAACTTACCCATTCTCTGACACCTGCTGTAACTTGTTCCTATTTCTCATCACTCACCTTTTATGTAACTATCCTTCACTCCAGTGGCAATGCTGCCTTTCTTGGGGTGAAATGATTTTAAAAAAACTAATGTAATTGATCCTGACCAGGCATCTCAACTGGTCACTTTCTCACTGACATGACATGTTTTCTTTCTGTCTTTTCTACAAATATTTTCATGACAACTGCTCTGATAAGTTTTTTTCCCTGGTGAATTTAACCGTGCTAATAGATTGCATCTAGATCCCACTTTTTTTACCATTTAAATAGTTAAATGTCTTTCCTGTTTACTGTTGAATTAGTTAAATGCAACCACCTCTTCTACTCTAACAATTTCTTTTCTCGCACTTCTCACTGGTAGAGCTCCTTTCAATTTACTTGTTTACTTGATGACTACAATCTTCAAAAATTTAAATGCAATGTAAATTGCCATCTCTCTTGAATCCCATTCATCTTTTGTCCTTTCCTCAATCCTCCCTATACTTAGTCCTTTCTCGCACCTTCACTCCCTGTAACATCCTGCTTACTAGTGTCATTCCTGCTTTGCTTGGGGTGAAATAATTAAAAATAAAACAAACGAAACTGTTGACTTATCTGTCATCTTCATTTCTGAAGCTGTTCAATTCAACATAATCTCCTTTAAGGAACCAGCTAAAAATAGAAAGTCTCTAAACTTCCTGCAAGTAGGATGGTTTCCTTTTATCTATGGAGTCATCGGAATTTGATTTTTATTTCTCATGATCACAAGATCACTACAGATATACTGATTCAACTTTTGGTATAAAAGGGTCACATGTGTTCATTTTAGTCTGTTTCAATCTGAATAGAAATTGTGATATGAACTAGACCCACTGGATCACAGGTAACTTTATAATGAATTATTTTGATCTACTTTGTTATTGGATACTTTTTTGTCTAATCTTAAAACCAATTCAATCAGTCATGTATTGAAAATAATACATGTTTTAAGAATTTAAGATATGGTTTTGGAAAATGTGATTGTCAGAAGTTCAATGCAAAGTATAATGAAATCACTAGCATTGTGCCATAATCATATCTCTTTGATATATCTATAAATATTGTGTGTGTTTGTGTGAGGTGGAACTTATGAAAGTTGGTTGGATGTTTAATTTTTTATTCTGTTATCAACATTACATTTTATAAGTGCATCATCAAAGCAACTGAAAAAATAACTAAAAGTTCCTATCATGGCATTCTTGATAGTTATCAGTTATCCTGATGCTGTTTTTATCAAATGAAATGTAGATAACAGAATAAAAATGTTAAAAATCCAACTGGATTTAGCATATGCCATCTTACACATTTTGTTTAGATATCTTATAACGATAATTTTTGCAAACACAAACACACACACACACACACACAGAAACATGTGTGTGTGTGTGTGTGTGTGTGTGTGTGTGTGTGTGTGTGTGTGTGTGTGTGTGTGTGTGTGATGGGTAGATTATTGTCATTTTATATTTCATACAAGCTTTTTTTCTAAATTTTCTGCACAGTATAGTAGGGTCAGTTGGGCATCGTCTGTGAGAAAAAGAGCACCATGATGCAATTCACTCTCCCAAGATTTGGAAAGAGTTTGATGATATATCCAGTCAACATTATAGTATTTGGAGTGATCACTAGTAATTGCAACATTATTCCTCTATTCTTCATCCCACAGCTTGAAAAACTCACTTTGATCATTCTCATAAGAAAAGAACTCAATTTGTTGGTGAGGCCTTCAGATGCAACATGGAGACCTACATCAAGTGCCTTGAGAAGGTATATCTGACTAGATCAAGTGGGTGGTAGCTGGAAGAACCTATGTCTGGCAACAGGACTCTGCACCAGGAGAAGCTAGTCACACAAAGCAGGAGAACCTAGTCATGGCTGTCTGACAATTTTTGCAACCACATCATCCCTTACATCTGGCTATCTAACTCCCAAGACTGCAACCCCCTTGCTTATTATATGTGAGGAGCACTTTAGCAAGAGATCAACAAAACTCCATGTAACACCAAAGATAAACTGAAGGCAAGGATTATGGCAGCATTTACTAACTTAAACAAGACGACCATCTTGAAGAAATGCAGGAAATTCCTAAGTCATCTGCAGACCTTAGTTAAAGCCAATAGCAATTTTATTTTATAAATTCACTCTTTAGTATTTTAAGATATTTTTGTGTAATTATATCTGTTATAATGAGATGTCAGTGTTATTTTTCTTTTTGTATCATTTAGATGGCAATTAATCCATTGCACCATATATATATATGTGTGTGTATGTTTCTGTGTGTGTGTGTGTTCATAGGTATATAGTTGATTTTCTAAGCACTCAAGATGTGGTACAAGGCCAAAACTATGGAGTACCCAGTGAGGGATGAAGTCATTACTCAGTTATAATAAGGCAAGCTTGTTAATGGTTACACCACATCGATGTTGGCCATGTATTTAGATATATATTAGGAAAATCAATGACAAAATGGAAATTTTTCTCATAATTCTTTTTGTGTTTAAAACTTCATCAGACTAAACTGGGGTTTGCAATATGTGATTACATGTGCACAAAGGAGAGGTAACGCTAAAATTTTAAACTTTTCAATTTTATATATATATTATCCCTTAGCAATAGCATGACCTGAGGTTTCTTGCACAACATAATCTTCAGGTACTAAGTATAGATGAATCATTTTTTAATTTAAATTTTAATAAAAATATCCAGTAACCACAATGTTGGTGCAGTTATATATTATACTGTGATTAGCGTTTTTTAATTTGAAAAAATATATTTGAAAGGAAAAAAAAATATTTAAAAAATAAATATATTAAAAAATATAATATAAAAATATATATTTAAAATAAACAGGAAAATATATATAAAAAATATATTTAAAATAAACAGAATTTGTATATGTATGCAGGAAAAATATTTTAGAATTATGAATATTAATTTTTTATATCAAAAATGCCAAGAGATTACTTTTCCTCTTTTTAAAAAATCATAATATGCATAAAAAATTAATCTAGGTCAATGTAATTAAGTAGATATTTATTTTTATATGTGCATTTAACCATCAATTTCTCTTGCTTAATAAGCTAAAATTATTTTAGTGTCTTAAGATAATTAATTTTTCAGAAACACATAAATTACATCTATTTTCTTCCTCATTGTAAGATTTGGCTCTTGTTACAATATCCCATGTGATAATAAGTGAATTAGGTGAATCATTATCATTCTTTAATTGTCAGAAATATATATATATATAAATATGTTAATGTTTGTTACAAATTATCCATTAATATAAATGTTATGTCATTAATAAATTTAATTAAATTTTCTTTTACAGGTAAGTGCTCTCTGCTTACATTTGCCAAGTTGTTGCTTATCTGGAAACTGTAAGTAACTCAATTTCATCATGACAAGTAAAGGATGTTTAATGTTGAAAATCTCTGTTTGAGTGAGAAGTTCCTTCCCATTATGTGTGTGCCAATTATTTGAGAATACATTTAATTGACACCCTTGATATATGCTTGGGTGATCATGTCTCTTTTGAGACATGATTGATTAGGCAGAAGATTTTCCTGGAGTAGGCTGTCATCACTTCATGTGGTAGACTGGTTGCCAACCAAGAGCAATAGAACCCAATTTGTCCTGCTATTCAACCAATAGCTGGAGGGAAGAGAGAAGGATTAATACCTTTTCCAAAGACATTTGTGCATAATCTAAGTTCAAATTCTAGTCAAATTTGTTGCATTCACTTACACACAAATACTCTTGGGAAAGATATTAATCCATCTATTCTTTCTCCAGCTATGGGTTGAAGAGCAAAACAGAATGGATTTTATAGCCTTAGTTAGCAACCAGTCTACCGCAGAAAGAAATGACAACCTACTGCAGGAAAATCTTCTCCTCAATCAGTTATGGATTGAAAGAGACATGATCATCCAAACATGTATCACATATAATGCTTACCTGACTAACATGTCAGTAAGTCTGCAGTCTACTGACAAAGTTATTTTATATAAGTATTTCTTGTCACGTTCCTTCAGGATGTTAGCGATGATGACTCTTCACAACTTCTTTTCTTTTGTAGCTTTCAACAAAATTTGTCTTTTCTCCCAAACTCTGTTCCAACATCTACTCATTCATAATTGCCAGGAAGATCATGTGCTGTTTTTTTTCTGTCTCTAAATCTGTGTCGCTAAATCTGCTTTATGAGCATCAAATTTCCAAGTCTCTTCTCCTCATCATAAGCTCTAGAAATTTTAGTTACCTCTTTCTGATTCTAAATGTGTCTTATTTGTTTCTATTTTCTTAAAAACTTGTTTGTCTCTCACATGTTCAGTCCATGGTATTTTCAGTATCCTTCTGTAGAACCACATTTATGTTGCTTCAAGTCTCTTCTTCATCTGAGATGAGATTGACTAGCATTTACTGTCATAGAGGAGACCTGATATGCAACCATTAAGAATTGTTTTTTTTTGTTTCTATTTCTTAATGATTTGCATAACTTTTGGAAGGCTTCTTTCAATTTCTCAATGTGCTTTCTGATTTCAATGTTACACTTTTCATCCCCATTTAAAACACTTACAATTTATTTTAATTTTTGTACTTGTTTGATTTCTTTATCTCCAATTATATGGTGAGGCACCCCGGCTATTCATCTCAGTGTTCTCATCAGGCTCCTAAGGAGAATCTGTAATGTGATAGGTACTGACTTGGCGGCTCGACTCCAGCCACTTTCTCATTGGCAGGATGTGGCTTACCTTTGTCTATTCTATAAATATTTTCATGGCTTCTGCTTTGATGAACTTAAGTCACTGGTGCCTCTGCCACAAGAATTTTCTTATGCAACCAGACTGGCAAAAGATCCCATCCATTCTCAGTTAGATCAACCAAATACAGCTGACAATTCTGCTCCAGCAGCTTCTTTTCTCACACTTCCTGCCCGTGGAACTCCCTTCGATATTCTTGGTTTCTTGATGCCTATAACCTCCAGGAATTTAAATGCAATGTCAATACCCATCTCTTATCTACTTGACACCAGTTCTTTCTACATCACCATGTATATCTTGTTCTTTTCCTTTCTCTCTACTTTCGCAACTGTCTTCACACCTTTGTTCCCATCCTTCTCTTGCTCTTTCTCTGACACCCTCTGTAACTGGTTTGTCTTTCTCTTTACTCTTCTCCTATCTAAACATTTACTCTTATGTAGCCCCCTGTGCATCAATGGTGGTACTGCCTTGCTTGGGGTGAAATGATTTAAAAAAATATAATTTGCATGTTGGGCTGTTACTTTTGCTAACAACTAGGCATTCTGTCTTCTTGCAACTAATGTTTAATCCTTTTTTCTCACTTTCATTCACTAACTTCTGTAGACATCTTTCCAGCATTACTGAGAGAATAACACTATTAAGAGGATAATATAAGGATAATGCCTTCTACTACACAAATGCATGACAAACAATGTTACTGGAGAAGTTTATTGACAATCAAGAAGATAATTTTTGATTAATGCATGTATAATTTTCATCTACAGGACTTTTGTTCTAACTTACTCATAAAGAAACTCCCTACTTCCAAATAAAGGCAATCATTAAAATGTTGAACTTTTCACATAATGTAATGTATTTATGATAAAATTATTTTCTTTGAATTTGCAAGAATGAGTTGGTGAAATTTTCTGGATAATAAGTTTCAATAATGACATTATAACATAATTATATATAATTAAAAATATAATATACAGAAATATAATTCCTCAAGTTTGCAGATTCTTTAAATAGGCTCAAAGTCAGCTATTCTACCAGAATCTTAATTATTTAAAAAGAAAACAAGTTAGTGGAAAGGGAGACAAAAAATAATAGTAGCTGGTTGAAACCTTTTTGGCATGAAAATTCTTTACGAGAGATACAAAATAATCAATAATTTTTAATTAATTATATATATATATATATATATATATATATATATATATATATATATATATATAAGAATAAATCTAACTAAGAGCCAACAGACCTACCTAGGTTTCACCTAACAGCTTGTCAGGGCAAGTCGGCTCTACTATTGTATTTAGTGTTAGGGTTCTCATCTCAGATTTTTTTCTTTTCTACAAGTATTTTGACGTATGTTCAAGTACTTTGTTGGTTTCTTTTTTATTTTCCCTTTTTTCCCCTCCGTGTTTATTCTTGGTGGGTTTTTTGAGATGGACTGAATATATTATAACAATTATTAATAGTATCATTATTATTATTATTGCTATTATTATTATTATTATTATTATTATTATATATATATATATATATATATATATATATATATAAAGAGAGAGAGAAAGGTAAAAAATGTATGGCAAAGTCATCTTGTGATATATTTCATCCTTTTGGACTTTATCAGATTAAATTTGCTATGTTGATACAACTTCACATGTGCTCAAATGAGGGATGAAGGTAATTTTAAATGTAAAACTTATTTTTTTTACACTATTTACATTATTCAAATTATTGTCCTCATCCTTGTTGCAATTTGTCAATGTTTTGGCCTTACACTCTGGCCTTCTTTAGTTGCAAGAAATTTAGAACCAAACCCAAATTACGATAATGGGGGTATATCATTCTCATTCCTTGCACAAAGCTCCTTTTAGTAGTCATGATTTATCGCCCTCTAACTGTATTCTCTAAGTTACTTGTTCAACTCACACTTTTTTGGGTCAAGTTACTGGAACTAACTAACGTCTATATTCACTGGGCCATGTGTCCTTAAGGACAAGAACAACTGAATTTCTGGGACTTATAAACCTAATGTTCAGATAATTTTTACCAGAGTTCATATTGCAATTTTTGATGTTAATGGTTTTTTTCTAGATTTTTTACCAGAGTTTACTTTGGAATTTTTGATGTTAATGGTTTTCTCTAGTATTTTTGCCAGAGTTCATATTGCAATTTGTGATGTTAATTGTTTTTTTAATCTTGCTGATTTCATTTAGATTCTTTTTCTTTTCCTTTCCATTGCTTTTGTTTGTAGATATATCACATTATAATAATAGAAGTTCTACAATGAATGGTGAAATGCTGTAATAGCCAGATTGCAAATGTACTGTTGGTGACTTTGCAATCAAGGCACTAGACATTTCTGTTGTAGTGAGTTATATTTTCTTTGAACAGAGTAGCATTGTTCATGTCAAAATTGTGGTCAGTATCATTACAGTAGATAACCAATGTATTGTTTTGTAAGATGTCTCTTTTGTGTTCATATAATCTTTTATTTAGATTCCTTGAGGTTTCTTCTATGTGTATTTTGTGACAATTATTACTGGTGAATGAGTAAATTCCTCCTCCAAGTTTTAGTTCATTGTTTTGTTTAGTATTGACTAAATCTTTTGTTGCTTTAGATGTTGAAGTAAAATATTTTATGTTGAGTTTAGATTTTTTCCGTTTGTAAATGTGATAGAGTTAGTTGGGAGGGAAATATAATTTTTATTCATTGTGTTGTGAAGGAGCCATTTTTTTGTTTTGGAATATTTAATGGGTATATATATATATATATATATATGGAAAAATGATGGAAAACAATTTCAAAGGATAGAAGTGTGACAAAGTGGAAAAAGTTTTTGTGTGACACATTATGTATTCCTAGAAGATTAAACACATTACAATAATAGCTGTACGTATATATATATATATATATATATATATAAAAGGTCTGATCAAAAAGTATCTGACTTGGTGCTATAAAAAGAAAACTACAATGCATACCAATTTAATCTCCTTCAAAATTTTCACTATTCAGAAGCTACATACTTTATTTAATGTTGTTTCTGTTGATGGAAGCATTCCTGGGACTCTTTTTGGAATATTGAGCAGCTATCTTGTCACATTCTCTTGGATTTCTTCAGCATCTTGAAGAAGTCAAGCGGGATTTGATTTTTGAAGAAAGAAAAGTCACAAGGGGCAAGATCTAGGGGATATGGTGTTTGTTGTACCTGGGAAATGTGGTTCTAGGCCCAAAACTGCTTTGCAAGCCATTATTGCTTATGTGGTGTGGGGAGATGACCACAATCTATACAGTTTCCTTCCAAACACTGGTATAAAAATGAAGATGAGTGAGAACATGATACCTTACTGAACATGACATTATTCAGGGTCAGTTTGTGCCAAGCAGCTTCACTGTGTATTTTAGCTCGATTACCAAAGCAACAGACCCAATACATCTTGATCAGACCTCTCTCTCTCTCTATCTCTCTCTCTCTCTCTCTCACACACACACTCACACACACATATATTTAGTGTATTGAGGAAGCAGATAATTTTGTAAACATACTGTTAAATATAACAGACAGTGAATTTCTATTATATTTAATCATGAGTTGTTCTAAACATCATATTTTGGCTTTAATTTCAAGTGAAAATAAAGTCAAAAATTGTCCAGCATTTGGATATTTTTTGATTATGCTGATTCTAAGTTTTCAGCTCATATGAGCCATCTTCAGAGAGGTTGCAAGGACATTAACATAAATACATCCATCATCAAAGTTGATATTATCTTGTGTTGACATAAAATATTGCTATGCAATGATAACAGTCAGCAAATAGCAGACAGTTTGTAAATTTGTAATGTGGTTCAATGACGTCACACTGCTTGAGAGATTAAAATGTTAACAAAACCATATGTCTAAATGCAATGTAATGTGTTGTGACCAGATTGAAATGTGATTTTACTAAGTGTGGGTTGCTTCAATTTAATGTAGATGGCCTCCAATATCTGAAAGTTCTTTTTAGTGTGTATACATGAGTATTATTGTGTTATCGACTTAGTGGTATAAACTGATAGATACATATTTCACAGTTTAGTAAACTTTACTTTTTATAAATGCCTTAATAGAGATGTAGAACATTTCTAAAGATATAGTTATTATTAGTGTATTAATAATAACATAGGGAACTGCAACTAAAAAGCTTTTGGTTTTGATGCTAGGTTACCATCATTAGGCAGTGAAATATTCTCCAGTTACAGAGTCATATAATACATCACTCAATAAATCCCTGGCTTAGCTGATAAAACAACAACTTTTTAGACAAAATTGACTTTGTTTATCAAAATAGTTTTTTCTAGGGTGATATACTGATTCCAACACTTCTCTAACAATTTAATGAATGATTTGTCTTTGGCCTCAAAATACACCTCAGTTTCCGATATCACTTCTTCATTGCAGCCAAATCTTTTTCTCTGAAGCATTTCTTTGAGTTATGCAGACAGCCAATAGATGCTGGGAGCCAGATCTGGAGAATAGGGTGGATGCAAAAGCAATTCAAAGTGCAATTCATGTAGTTTTACCATCATTGCAATTGACTTGTGACATGGTGCGTTGTCTTGGTGAAAGATCAATTTTCACCTTCATTTGTGGCTGGTTTTTGGTGATTTCTTCCTTCAAACACACAAATAATGCTATATAATATTTGCTATTGATAGTTCTTTCTTTCTCAAGGTAATGGAGGAACAAAATACCTTGCGCATCCAAAAAAATGGTGGTTAAATTTTTGCCTGCTGATGTTGGCATCTTTGGTCACTTTGGATGGCTTTCACTTGCTGCTGTCCATTCAGCTGACTGCTAAATTGACTCTGGAGTAAAGTGGTGAATCCATGTTTCATTCATTGACCCATATTTATGCAAAAATTCCTTCTTGTTGTGTTGAAACAGTTGCAAACAATACTCTAAATTGTTGACGCATTATTGTTTTTGATCAGTTGTTAGAAAATGCGGCACCCACTGGGAACACAGCTTTCTCCTTGACAAATATTCATGCAAAATATATATATATACACTGCCTCCTTATATGTTCAACTCCTCTGCTATCTGATGCAACTTCAATTTACAATCAGCCAAAATGAGTTTGTGGATTTTTTAGTGTTTTCCTTGACAACTACTGATTTTTTCCAATGGAACAGAGTTCAAATAACACTTATCAAGCCATTACTTTGCTTGAACAGTATTTTTTTTCTATTAGAAAGTATTGTGTTATCAACACTCAAAATTCCATTTTTCCATTGTTTTGAAAATTTGCAACAGTAGCCTCACTTAAATAACTAATTTGTAAACTAATAATTTGATTGGGCCTAAATTTTGTCACATGCAATTTAAAGGTTAGTACTTTATAAAAATTGTATGGATTTTTTATTAATGGTGCCATCTGTATGTCAAGCCTGGGGCTTATTGAGTGATGTGTTATATAGTGATATATGTTATATATATGTTATATATGTTATATATGTTATATATATGTTATATAGTGATATGGAAATTTCAAAATCTGTTGAAAGCTTTTGAGCTGAACGCACACAATAATAATAACTATCTCTCTTTCTTTCTCTTTTTCCTTTCTCTCTCTCTCTCTCTCTATATATATATATATATATAAATGCAAACTTATCACTATACTTGTTCCGAAAAACCCTCTGCGTATATATGTGGAAGGAAAAAATGGTTGTAAAAAAAGAAAGAGCTAAGCATATGAACATCAGCCAAAGCGATTTGGACCAAGCCAGTACATAGCCCAAAGAAAAAACCCAAGACGAGTAATCAATAACAAAAAAGTGCTCAATACATAAGCAGAGCAGAATAAGTAAATTAACCTAGTGAACCAACAAACCTACCAAGGTTTCGCCTAAACGGATCTTCAGAGAAGGTTGGCTCCTTATATATATATATATATATATGTTTAGCAATGTTAAAATTTATAGACAGACTTTGCAAAGAAAATGACTGTAATAAATGAAACTGAATCATGGCAAAGCAGATACAGTAGAGGGTGACATTCTCACACATAATCATCTTTCCTGCTTTTCTGTGTATATGGAAGTAACCAAATGAAATGGTATAAAAAGAGTTTGTTCGTTATTTGGCTCTAGCAATTAAAGAAAAACTTTTATCCCTTTTTTAACTTTTCTTTCCATTCATTCTGCAATAAAAAACTGTATAAAGAAAAATCTCTCAACAAACCAAAGCAAATTGAAATGTATTTACAACATCTTACCATTAGACTAGAAGATCATCAACCATACACATTTTTTTACATTGATGTTGAACCCTGTGAAAAGTCCAAAAGCCAATCAAATAAGAGGCACAATTTATGGGGATATGTGAATGTTTTAGAGGAATCAGTTTATTTTTTGCTCTTCCCTATTTTACAATGAACTGCTCCTACTTATAAATATATGACAAGTAGACACATTAGAATAGGCTTTGAGTAGTATTTGATTTATTTTTTTAATCATTTCACCCCAAGCAAGTCAAGACTGCCACTAGTGCACATAGAGTTACAGTGAGAGAAAAAAACTGGTTACAGGGAGTACTGAAGAAAGGATAAAAGATGAATGGGATTTGGGTTAGATTTAATCAGACCCCTTCTTTTTCTTCTACATAGTCTTTTGTTCTTTTGATTCTCCCTCTAACTACAACTTTCCTAATTCTTGGTTATTTTGAATAAAGACAACATTACAAGAAGTTTAAACTTAGCAAATACTGAATTCAAATTCTCTGATACACAAGATAATTTAACTTTTGGAATAGTAAAAATGAAGGAATCTTACATTATACCAATTTGTTTTTATTCTTTCTGTCTTTTAAAATCTCTTCACAATCATCTTCATATTCTAGCTGTTCTGAAATACTAAACAGATTATTATCAAACAGATCTGGTCCTGGGTATGATAGTAAATTGCATCTGTCATCAAGGCCCCTGATTGGGAGGTTCTGAAGAGAATGGGAAAACCTCTAAAATGCTGTTGTTCCTAGGTCCACCCTGACTCAGAGTGGTAGCACCTGTTAGGGTCCCAGATAGTTAACCTCCAAACTGGGGTCAAATCACTATGAAAGTATAAAAATAGTTTTATAGAAATGTATACATAAAAAGAGACTTTTATAGAAAAATATACATTTTTGAATGAAAAATATTACTAACAATACATTTTTGATGGAAAAAAAATAATTATTACAGCAATACATTTTTAAATGCAAAACTAGAAGACATCTTCAATTTTCTAAAATATTTTTTTTCTTTTTTCATCAAAATCTGACTAAATCAACCATCTCACTATGACTGAACATTAAAAAAATATCTTAAAATCCTACCTTTTTGGCATTAAATAACCCACAGAGGCTGATATGCTGATAAACAAAACTCAAACTCAAACTCAAACAGATCCTATGTCTCATTTTACCTAAGCTGGGAAGAGTAAACTTTCCTTGAGCACTAAACAAAAATGCAGAAGTGCAAATCCCAGTTTGGTTGCTCATCCTAATTCCATTCCTTCAGTGAACTCTATCTCTATCAAATAGCCGGAGATATAAAGTGTTTTCATGCAGTAAAGTACTGATGATAAATGTAAATCATGGTCTTTTTCTATCACCTCTTGCCACAATTTCGACCTTGACCTATCAGGATTATTCTATTAAGTCATTTATATAATATCAATTGCCAGAATCTACCATAGAAAACATTGTTGAAATTAACCTGGGAAGCAATCCTAAGTCTACCCACAATTTTAGAAAGTGAGTCAATTGCTGGATCAGTTTGAACTCATTTTGAAACTAAATTTTTGATTGAAGAAAAGCTTAAAAATAAGGAGCTAGCAGAAATCTTAAATGTTTATTTCTTTTATTTTCTTAAACACACTGGTCGGATAGCCAGAGTGTCAGCTTGATCAATGACAAGTCGAACTCTGATAGAGTGAACCTCACTCTATCAAATAAAAATGCAATAAAGAAACAAATGCAGACAACAGTTTTAGTAATAAAATGAAGTTTTAAATTTCATCTTCACATTAACATTTACTCAAATCCAATGTGAGAGAAAATTTTCAAAGCTAAAGATCATAAAGACAAGGTTACAAAGTTCACTGATTAGAATTTGGTATCATATATGTTACTATCCATTGAAAAGGAATTGTTAGATGAATTAGAGGCGGAGCAAATATTGGTAGATTTGTACAGTCACCTAATGAATGATCACTCTTAATATAGTGGACTGGGTACAATGCCCTATTGTGCTTTTGAACTATCTTTTAATGTATAAAGTGTGTAGTAAACAATTTTAAAATATAAACCAATAACTTAAATTTACAACAAAATCAACAAAATAATTCAATTATAACATTCTGTATTCATACTTATTATCTCTCCCCTAACCTATCACTTCCAGTAAAGCATAGGCTATCGATGACCCCTCACCATCACACTCTGTTCTGGGCTGGTTTATTTTTGTCAAAGTTTCTGTAGCTTGTCTGTTTTTACACTTAGGTGTGTTGACCCAATACAAGACCCTTTATTCTTCAGTCAAGATAGCCCACCTTCAGGCTGATTTTGAATTCAGAGCTTTTCCTTCTCCTAGACTGGTTGCCACCCATGACTATAGAACCTAGTCTGTCCTGCTATTTACTTATAGCTGGGAGAAAGGTATCAATTTTGCACATAAGTGAATGTAATGAACTCAACTGGAATTCAAGCTTGGTTTTCTGATTTCTTAATCCAAGTTGCTGTCCATTATTCCACTGTTTGGTATCTAGTGCCAGTAAAATGTACAGCACATGTACACTATAAGAAACACAAAAATTTTTTGACAAAATTTTAATTGTACTTTTTCTCCATGTTTATTTTTGAGAATTTTTTATTTTTTATGAAAATTAAATGATAATGTTGCAGTTATGCATTGGCTGCTTTTTCTTCTAGCAACAGATATTTTTAGAACCAGTCCACAACTACTTAAATAAAAAATTTATGTAAAGATATAACCTGAAAAATGTATATGTCTCTGAATATGTATAGGAAAGAATATTAATAAAAAGTTTTGAATTTAAAAACGTACTTTTTTAAACAGTATTTGTTTATTTTTATAGTATTTTATATTTCAGACCGCCCTCGGTCCTTCATCAGAAACAAGTGATTTTTAAATTAGAATTGGAAACGTATTTTTACGATAGCGTCCTAATACTTTTTTGTTTACATCACGTGGTGTCGATAAACCAATCAGCATGCGGCACGTCCGTTTGTTTATTTTCGGTAAACCAATCAACACGCGGCACGTCCGTGGAGAGAGTCTGTTTGTTTTAGACAAAAAATCTCTTGGAATACGTGCCGCGTGTTGATTGGTTTACCGAAAATAAACAAACGGACGTGCCGCATGCTGATTGGTTTATCGACACCACGTGATGTAAACAAAAAAGTATTAGGACGCTATCGTAAAAATACGTTTCCAATTCTAATTTAAAAATCACTTGTTTCTGATGAAGGACCGAGGGCGGTCTGAAATATAAAATACTATAAAAATAAACAAATACTGTTTAAAAAAGTACGTTTTTAAATTCAAAACTTTTTATTAATATTCTTTCCTATACACATTAAGACAGTATACGTGGATGATCATCACTATGTTCTCTGAATATGTAAATATATATATATATATATATATATTTTTTTTTTAATCATATCACCCCAAGCAAGGTGGTAACACCACTGATGCACAGGGGGCTACGTAAAAGTAAGATTGGAAAAGAGAAAACTGGAAACCACATCCTAAACAGGGAACAAGGGATGAGCCTCTACACCTGTTCAAGAGACATGGGTGGAGTGTGAACCGGGCAATAGTTTCAATTGAGAAAAAAAAAATTGAGAAAAAAAAAAGAGTAAAAAAATGGAAAAGAGTGAAAGATTGGAAAGAGAAAACCGGAAACCACATCCTAAACAGGGAACAAGGGATGAGCCTCTACACCTGTTCTACTTGTTAGAGGTACAGCGAGTGTTTACAAAGGAGGATTTATATGAACAGGTTGAAAGATAAAGGGATGAGAAAATGTCACATTTTCATGACTTTAAAAAATTTTTGCTGTCATATTTTAAAGCATTTTTTTAAATTCATGTTTTTGTATAACTTGTTAAATTTAAATATGTGTATGCAGAGTTTTTCTTTCAGGGCTTTTGAGATAACTGGAATTGAGTCATTATTTCCTTGTCAGAAACAGATGTTCAGAATGAGAAGGAGGATGTCTTACCCTTTCTCTTGCTCTTCCTCACTACTTCCCATATATACTCAGTTATCATGCGATCTTTAAAGACATAATTTTAATGGGTCACATCGTACACAAGATGTAAATTAGTGTAGCAGTGCTCATGCTAATTTTATATTGCATGTATGATGTGACACCCTTAAAATTAGCTACAAAATTAGATCTTCAAAGTCACATGATACACAAGTCTATACAATAATATTTAAGTTGTCGGTGTTTTTTTCAAAAGCTTGTGAACAGAGAAAAGTATTACTGCAAGTGCAGGAGAAAATACATCCCTTAAAATATATATATATATATATATATATATATATATATATATATATATATATATAAGTTGAATATATGGATTGAAATCTGACAAGGTGATAGAATAAGTAAAGAGCAGGTAGAAAAATGTCTTTAATCTAAAATATTTCACTTTATTAAGCTTCTTCAGGGATTTATTGATAAATCACAAATTTAAAACTTCTAAAAAGTTAAATTAAAAAACAAAGGCACTGTATATTGAAATACTGATTGGGGCTTGATTGGTCAGATAGATATCATGAATAATAAAGCAATAGATGTTTATTTTAAGTGTATGTATGTATGGGAATGCTTGTCTATTTATATGTATGTGTGCTTAATAATGCATGTGTCAAATGTATTAATACAATGAACGATTTTCTAAAAATATATGTATGAGAAAATCATGGGTGGTTAAATGTAGGAATGTGTGTGTTTCAACGAATAGAGAGACGTGGAGGGCTATGATCGCTTATGTCCTGAAGGAATATGGCACATAGAAGAAGAAGAATGTTAATGTGTGAGGGAATAATAAAATGAAAGACATTCCTGGTTAAATTTATAGAGAAATAATGTATGCAAGTATCAAGCAAACTTATTTTTGGAATTTGAATGTAATAAATTATTTGCAGTTGGAATATATAAGTGGTTTATACTAATGGATACATATTCTACTGTTTAATAGTTACTGTTTATAAAGTGCTTAATACAGATGTAGAACATTTATAGATATGTAGTTATTATTATTGTTATAATAATAGCATACTGCAACTCAAAATATATCAAGTTTTGGTGTACAATCCCTGATGATGCATCAAAACTTGAGTGACAATATGTTATTATTATAACAATAATAATAGCTATATATATTAGGACAAATGTTTTTTAAACTTGTCGATAACCACTTTCTAAAAGCTTAGAACTAAACAGAATTTTTAATAGGAATACAATCAAATTGAGTTATAGCTGTACTAGTAATTTAGAAAATTTCATAAACAAACAAAACACCAGAAATTTAAATAGCACTGTCTAAAACAAGATCGTTAATAAAGAATATAACTGCAGGGACAAAAATAAATGTTCATGACTTAAATGGTCAAAACAAACCATATTTGGAATCAACTTAAGACCAGATAGCTTAATCACAGGTCTATATTTAAAATAGAAAACTTTAAAAAATTGTACAAAATTGGCTAGAATGTGTGGAAATTTAAATTGAAATATGGAACCGAAACATAATGTGGTGTATAGAGAAAACAGCCAAGCATTACAATGGTGGCAAAATATGTAAACTGTGCCAGGAACAAAAGTTAGCAATTATTGAATGAAATTATGATTAAGTGTAACCATGCCATAAAATACCTATTAAGTTCATACAACCATGAATGAAAACATTATAATTTCATCTGATTTTAAAAATTGCATGTTTAAAATTCCCTGTCATATGAGCATTCAAAAAAATCCCCATTACATGAGTGTTTTAAAAAGAACCATAAAATCAGTTATTGTAAATTGCCTGAAGAAACCACATTATAGAAACCTAGGTCGCATAATAACTCGTTTACAAATGAAGAATATATATATATATATATATATATTATACTCAACTAACTTCTAACTTAGAGAGTTAAGTTATCAAGCAGAATTAACTGAAACTGTGGTATGCAAAGTAATGTCAAGCAGAATTAGAACAATCTACCCCTATGGACCAAAAGAGTTTGGTTTGAAATTCCAACTAATATCACATGAAGAAGGCGGAAGCATACAATGACTGAAACGTTGTGCATATGGCAATAAAGATGAGGATGACAGTCCAAACAATGTAAAATCGTGTAAATGATTTATCTTTGTTTGAATTTGTTATATTAAAATTATATAGCTTTGGGAAAAGTATTTTGGAATTGTCTGTGGGTAAATAATGGTTGACAAAAAAACTATTCTCAATTTCTTGTCTGAATTGTGCTAGATGATGTATTTTAATCATTGTGTGTGGTTGGTTCAGACTAATTTGATTGTCTGTGGTGTTTTGTGTTTCACAATGTTTTTTATTGATTTAGTATTTCAGAACACAACAGCTGGAGAAACTGTAGGGAGCATCATCTCTGCCATTAAAAGAAATCATGTAGAATTTGGCTCTTTACTTGCATGGTTAATTTTTTGTTACCGTAGATGAAAGGACTTCTTGAGAATGCAGTAATGTGGATAGTAGTAAGCGACATTAAAAGTAGTTTTGGTTGAAAAATTGTTTTTGTTGTTATAAAATGTTTTGCTTCTAAAATAATATTTATGTTGAATAAATTCAACATAATTTTTCTCCTTGAAGGAGTTTTTAAGTGTTTGCTAAAATTGTATGAAATTGATTACAGAAGAAAAGACAGCATAATGTTAATGTGGGCATTCTGTGCGTATTCACCATTATGTAGTGACATTTGAAATATCCAAAGATTTGACTGTGTGCTCTATGTCGTGGTCACCATTTATGTAGGGAGGTTTGGTTATGTTTGTAAAATGGTCTAGTACCAAACGTAACCAAGCCCCCATATTTGAAAGTATCAGAATGTTGCACAAAAGCAAAAGGGTCCCATTTGTATAAATAAAAGTAAATGTTTTTAACTCACACCCTTTTACAGCCAAAACTACCAAATGCAGCCACTACTTCTATTCTATCAGCTTCTTTTCTTGCACTTTCTGCTTGTGGAACTCCCTTTTGTATACTTGCTTTCCTGATAAATACAATTTTGAAGATTTAAATGCAACATCAATTGCCATTTCTTTTCCACTTGGCTCCAGTCCTTCTCTTATTCTTTCCCCAACCCCGCTAAATCTTGTTCTACACCATTTTACTCTACTGTCATGCAACTCTCTTCACACCAGTATTCTCATCCTTCTATTAACCTTTCTCTGATAGCCCCTGTAAATGGTTCTTCTTTCTCTTTGATCTCTTCTTCTGTAACCTTTCACTCTTCTCTTATGTATCCCCTGCCCATCAGTGGCAGTACTGCCTTGAATCAAAACAATTATAAAAAAAAGGAAAACAAGTAGAATGACAAGTTTTGAAATGACAGATATGATGGAATGTTCTGTATAAATGTGATTTTTTTGTGAATGTGCATTTTAAGAGAGCAGTTTTTTTAAAGTCAGATAAAATTCTTCTTTTTCTGAAATGATGTTGCTAATGTGTATGAAGTCTTTGAAAAGATAAATCAGATGTTGCTAATAAAACTTCATCCTGAGTGGGAAATGAAGACAGATATGAGGTTTTTGTTCCTCTTTCTTTTGTTTGTAGACAAGTCAATGAGAAAAGGGGAGAATCAATTAGTACAGCATGAAAGAGAGAGTGAGAGAATGTGAAAAAGTATGTTGCTTAGATAAAATGTATGGTCAATGGCCAGTGTCTTTCTGTCAAGAGAGGCAAAATCATTTGTATTTATATGTAATGGATCAACTTTTAAGATTTTTTTCTTGCTTCTGATTGGCTAATAAATAAGAGGTTTTATACATTGTGTTTTTGCAGATGTCAGCAAATGGCAAAATTTACTGAGCCAACTGTATTTATGAAAAGAGCTTTTCTGCTGGTGAATATATAAATGAGCTGGTGAATATATAAAGAGCTTTTCTGCTGGTGAATATATAAATGTATTTGCTTTTGTATTGGCACATGGAAAGGTGTAGGTGTGTGTAAGCTCAGATTTTCTGTGCAATTAAATCTTACAAAAATCTGACAAAACCACAGCCAAATCATGGAAACGAAATGAGGGAATTAATCTGAACTAACATTTTTCTTTTCTCTTTATGCCCACACACACACACACACACACACACACACACACACACACACTTTTAAAAGTATAGCCAAAAGCACTCAAAAATACAAAAGCTTTCGACAATTTTTATATAATTTGAGTTGTGAAAAGGAAATAAATTATACAAGCACATGAAAAATTATATAAAAAACTTAATGATACTACCTTGTGTGCCATTTTTAATGAAACCTGTATAAAAAAGAAATTGTTGCCCAAATACACAATATATATATGGTTAAATTTGTTGCATTCACTTATATACAAATACAGTTGGAAAAAGTTTTATTTTGTATATATAAATTAAACAGGGATACATATTTTATTTCATGTTTAAATAAACAGGAATTAATTGTATTTATTACAAAAAGAATTATATTAAATAGAGTAACCTAAAACGATATGGAAAAAAATATTTAAAGTTGTGAATATTATTTTATATTAAACATAAAGAAAGATTAATGATTTTGTATTTTTTAAAAATTTCTATGAAATTTTTGTTTAAAAGAAGTTACTTCTCCCTTCAGCAATGGGTTAAAATAGCAGGACAGATTGGCTTTATAGCCTTGATTGGCAACCAGTCTACCACAGAAAGTAATGACAATGTACTGTGGAAAAATCTTCAGTCATGTCTCTCTCAAGACATGATCACCCAAGTGTTTACCACATATAGCAATTAACTCATTAATATTTGGAAAGCAACCTTTCTTTCAAACATCTTTCATTGAATACAGCCAACAAGGAAGATTTAATTAATTTTTTATTAATTTTTCTAGCATCGTAAGATTTTACCATTTTGTTGATGATAAGGAGCATAAAAATTGTTTATAATTTTTATCATTCCAAGCACTTTCGATCATTTCTATAGCCATTTTCAAGAATCTCTGATGTTATTTTTTCATCATGTATTGACTGTTACATAGTAATTTATTTTGTTTTGTTTTTGAATAAGGAGTGTTCATTCCAAGCTCTCACATGCCTTGTGTTACAGGAAATCATGTCAGCATCTTTCTACTGCAAAAAATAATTGACAGTTGATGGTAGGAGAGAAATGTTTGATACATAGTGCCTCTCTAATAGAGAGACATTTTTGATATTGTGATTTATATAGAAATCTTGTGTTTTCGATCAGAATTTTCCTTAAGGGTTCTCGTAAATATATATGATCTTTCATATCTTACATAATTATGGCCCTTGAACCACATAAAATATTTTAACCTTGTTGAATATCTTAAATACAGCCTTATTAGTTTACCTTCAATGATTTAGTTACTTTTATTTCTCAAAATTATATTCATGTGTGTCAGGGGATTATAGACAGAATATTTTAAAGAAATCTAATGAGACAGCTTAATACCTGGGAAGCATTCTGAAAGGGGACAAAAAGTGAAAAATGAGATCTGACAGTGTATTGTCATGGCCAAGGGTACATTCCAAAGGCTGAGTAGAATATTAAGATGCAGGTAGATTTCATTGGAAACAAAGAAATGAGTATCTCTCCTTCTTTATGGCAGAAAATTGTGGAGAATCTCCTCAAGGATGAAGGAGAGACTCGAAGCAACAGAAATGTGGTTTTACAGAAGGATATTGAGAATACTATGGACTGAACATGATGTGAACAAAGTCATGGTTTTGGAGAGGATGCAATTGAAAAGGAAACTCATACTTACCACCAGAAAGAGATAGCTGGGGTTTCTGGGACATGTAATGAGGAAGGAGGGCTTAGAGAATCTCATGATGGATAAGAGAAAGAGAGGGAAGCTGTATGAGACATACTTGATGGGCTTGAGCAAGTGAATGGCTGAACAGGATTTGGGAAAGATATCAAGAGAAGAAATGTTAAGAACAATAAGGGATAGAGGCAAGTGGAAATCCATGATCGTTTATGTCCTGAACAAACATGGCACATAAAATAACAAAAAGAAAAATGAAACGGCCCAACAGGCAAATTACAAATTGAAGATACCAAAATCAAATAATTAAAAAAATTTAAATATCTGGGAAGAAATTTTCAGTGGAAAGTGCAACACTGAAATCCAAAGGTACTATTGGATAGCAAAAAGTGCCTTTCAAAAGTTAAACAAAGTTTAAGAAACAAAAAAGAATTTGTTTAAAACAAAGAAAATAATAATGAACTGTGATGTATTATCAGCCCTTATATATGGCATCACTGTATAAAACTGACATATCAGTCACCTAACAGGAAGAAGTGACTTGAAGTGACAGAAATGTGAAGGATGCTGAGAATACATTAGACCTAGCATGTGAAAATTTTAAATAAAATAGAAACAAAAAAGACTCATCATCAGGAATTTCTAATGCATATAATAAGGACAGAGGTCTTGGAAAATCAGATACTCACGGGGAAGAGTAAAGGCAAGAAAGAGAATGGAAACCTGGTGAGCTTGAATTGATGATAGGACAAGGTTTAGAAGTGAAAACAAAGAAACAAAATTTATTAAAAGCAACAATGGATAGGAAATTGTGAAGAGTCATGAACACAAAGATTGTGAATAGACATGGCATATAGAAGAAGAAGTATAATCATTGTATAGACTGAAGATAGATACAAATATACATCTTGATATGTAAGAGAATTTGATTGTGAATAAGTATTCTTGTATCCATTTGAAAACATTATAAACTCAACAAAACTTTGCTTTGGTTACTTGGTATTCATGGTCATACCACATGATGCTGAAACCCCAATTTTTGAAAGCAGTTTTTCAAATAAAATACTTGGCACTAAAATAGTGGAATTTGCCAGTTTTCAGTCTCAGTAGAGTCCAAAAGCATATCCACATCCTTGTGGGTGATAAATTATCTTCCACTCTGAATAAAAACATTGCCTGTTTCTCTCATTGTTCTGTTGCAATTTCCATAGAATGTCTTCAGACAAAATACATTCTTCAATTCTACCAGTTCTAACCATCAAGGCTAAAACCTGCCATGCCAAGCATATTGTAGCAAACCATGTATTCCATTGGTGAGATGTAATTTCCACTTGAGCAGCTTCTTTCCACACACCACTTCATTGTGAAACCACCTCCCAAGAAGATGCTTTTTGATCATTACAATCTTAACCTGTTCATGTCTAGGGTTAACCATTATCTTTCCCACATAGCTCCATAAATTGTGCCTCTTATTCTGAAACCCTTCACTTGAGTGGTTCTTGGACCTTCTACAAGGTGGAGATCATTGTAATAAAAAAAAAGGCTAAACTACACAAATTATAAAGCAATAGTTAACTCCCTTGATATTCTCTAAATTAGGAGAGAAAATGAAGAGCAAACTTTCTTGCCTCTGATGTTTTTTCTTCTTTTTGTTTTTGAAAATTTTATATCAAAAATAAATAAAAATCAGTTTGCTGTCTGATTTTATGATATCAAATTTAATAAACATTGATTGATAAAATAGTATTGATCAAACAGCTTTTGAAGTGAACAAGAATATGAATTACTTTTATGTGACCATCAGAATTATGGGTATTGATCGGGCTATTAATTTTTTGTCTTATACGATAGTGACTGTTGCAGGTACATTCCATTGTGACAACATCTATTATGAGTACTTTCTACTTTGACAACATCCATTATTACAGGACTATGACGTAGCAGCAGCCATTTTGGATATTAGGAATGATGGTTTCATTTTTATCTTTGCTTTTAAGTTGAAACCATTGTTTTATATATTATATTATTTTTCTTTATGTATATATTCTGGCTATGAGAACAATGTATACAGCTGTATAAACAGTTTAATATACAAACACTTCAACACTTACTTTATTGCATAAATGTATATATTTATAACAGTTGTTGTCTGTATATATATATATATATATATATATATATATATATATATATAAGTGTATGAATTTAAATAGTAGCTTCTCATTGATACATGTTTCCTTAGAAATAACTGAGTTTGAACATGGCCATAATATACTAGCCATATTTGAAAAGAAGAAATATTTGTATATCTGAGTAAATTATGCACCATTTGCAACAGGACAACTAAAATAATTTAAAATGGCTAATAGATTAGCTATAAGTGCTTGGTATGAACAGTCATTTGCACTATTTCTACACAATTTATACTTGCAATTGAAAATGTCAGATTAGAAATAAATTTTTTAATACTTCAGAAATTGCTTCATTTACATTTCGGATATGAAGTTGAGCAGATATGAATCATCTGAGAAAAATATCTTAGTGAGGAGGTGTGCTTTCCTTAAAAATACAGACTGGCTGTATTGCGGTGCTTTTCCTTGTTGAGCGCTAAAGCACACTGGATCAAGCATTGGCTTCTAAAAATAGGGGATGCAGATTTGAATCCTGTTGAAGAGCACATTTTATTTATTAAGATTTCTTGAAATCATTGGCTCATAGATGTAATGCACACTTTTTATGGCATAAATATAAATGAGGCGTTATTTCATAACTGTGTATCCATTATATATATATATATAAGATTTATTTTGTTGCACATGTTTATATACAAGAGTAAGGATGTCAGTAATTTATCAAGGCTTTTAAGTTTGAGAATGTTCATGAATATTTATTATGGGGTTAAAAGGTCAATCAAAATATGTGGCAGTGCAATACTTCAAAGTGTGATAAGGTAAAAATAAGTAATATTTAAGAATAATATTTTAAAATAAAAGTATTTTTCCATCCTAAGAATACTACTTTAACCATCACACTTTGAATATAATCATATATTGTACACACTTTCATATATCATTGCTGTATACATTCAAAAATACAATAATAATTACACATACCAACACACACACATACACACATACACACACACACACACATATATATATATATATAGATGGACAAACAAGAAAGAGAGCGATAAGCAAAATCTCATTAAGTTTTTATTTGAAAATATGTATTGGTAGTTTTTATTTTTCTTCTTTTTGATACAGTTTCATTTAATCTAAACTTATTGGATTGTTGGTTTTATTGGAGCTTTCCAAATTTGCCTTCTCTGATGCCGATAATGGATTTTTCTTCCTTTTGTGTTTCCCTGCTCCAAAACATTATTTCTGCAAAGATAATGAGTAGAAAATTGAAAATTCAGAAAGTTAAGAAAAGAAAAAAATGGAGATATTTATCCAAACAGCTTTTTAAAAATTTGAAACGTAAAAATAAAGTAGTAACTTGAGGAAACATGCCAGAAAATGAATTTTGAAATACATCAAGTGTAAAGTTATCTTAATGTATGTCTAATCAAGAGTGAATTATATATTAGATAGTGTGTTTGTAACATGTGAATTAGCTTTAACTGTTTGTGGTGTTAATACTACACTCTTTCTTTACTGGTTTATTTAGTATATTTTTTAAACTAATTATTGCAACTAAACTGCAACTAAATTGTTTTTGTTATTGTAACAAAGAGTTTTTTTGCATCATTTTTATTCAAACTTTAAAACTAAACTTATGCATGGAAATGCAGGTGCATTTAGTAAAGAAATATTTTATTTCTTTGAGAAGAATCAAATTACAAGCTTTTCTGTAAAACACTTGAACAGTAAAAAATGAATGAATCATGTTCAGATTACTAACAAAATGGCATTTGATATGTGATGATAAATATCTTCATTGATTGCAAAAAGTGATTAGTAAGATTTCAAAAGTAATTTAGAGCTTAAAGTAAATAAGAAATAATAAGATAATGATGATAATATCATTGAATCCATGAAAACAAAGAATAAATTCTTTCAGAGAATCAATTTGAAAAATACTTGAACTCTAGAAATTAATATAAGATGATCATATTACTATTTCTGAAGCATTTGATCAAAAAAGAAAGATGAAAACACAAAACAAATTAGAATTTAGTTTCAAGAAAAGGTTTCAAATCTGTTGCTCTGTTCTGGCTGCCAATCAAGAAACAAGCCCAGAGAAATTTATAGTGATCTGCTAAAAGATCAAAAATGTTCAGAATAAAATTAAACATCAGATTTGCTGAATTAAAACAAATGGACAATTGTGATTCTTCTAATCTATGTGTTATCCAGATAATTATTACTATGATTAAGTAAAAAAAACTGAAAATTTATTGCAGATTTTATAAAAATTAAACAAATTTTTTTAAAAATTGTCTCCAGATAGAGAATCTAAATCAAATTACTTCACAATGTTTCAGTCATGATTTTTTATGGTTTTCAAATCAAATGAGTTCACTAGAAATATTAACAGATAAATTTATCAATTAAGAATATAAGAAATAACAAAACATTGACATTTCACAGTTTGGGGGGTATTTTTGCACATTTTTTGTAGTTAGCATTTAAAAGCATGAATCCGGCTGGAGGATTCAAGGTTTACATTTAAGGTAATTTTAATTCTTACATATAATCCAGAGGTTACCTGTATTATATTTGAGAATTAAAATGATGTCTAGTCATGTATATTACACATGAAAATGTATGAGGCTACTAATAAGTGCTACTATATACATATATATATCTATATATATATATATATATATGAAATATAAGTGAAAATTTCTCAGACTCTGTGCTGTGGTTGTTCAATGGATTGATTGATTGATTTGTTTTTTACAGATTATTACACCTTTGTAAGTTATTTAAAGTCTTAGCATATTTTGAGATTATAAGAATAATGATATTTGTCTGTACTTCTATGATAAGGTATTATTTACATTATTTACATTATTCAGACTATTGTCCTCATCTTAGTTGACATGTTTATGACATTTTAACGGATGTACATTGGTCTTCTTCAGGTGTTAGGAATTTCATACAGAATCTTTTATTTTGATCACTGGGGTATATTATTCTCATTCCATGTGCAATGCTACTTCTGGTAGCCATGTAGTTATCTCCCTTTAACTTAACTCTATTAAGTTGTTTGTTTAACACTGCTGTAGCCTGGTACTGAACTCGCAAGATATTGGGTCAAGTCACTGGAACTAACCAATGTCAATATCCACTGGGCCATCTGTCCTTGGTACATAAATAAACCAGTAAAGAAAGAGTGTAGTATTATCATAATAAATAGGTAAGCTAAGTTCACATGTTACAAATACACTGTCTAATATATTGAGGACACATGGTCCAGTGGATATAGACATTGGTTAGTTCCAGTCATTTGACCCAAAGAGGTAATAACTTTTTTCTTTTCATAACAACTAAAAAAAAACTACGATGTGTGGGTGGTGTAATAGATAGCAGCTTGGAATGAGACATTGGAGAGTCAGGTTTCAATTCTAGTAAGGTTCCACTTAATTTTTCATTTGGGAAAGATATCAATCCATCTCCTCTTCCAGTTATGAGTTAAATAGTATGAAATCTTTCAGGAAGAATAACTTTTATTCTCAAAAATATTTTTAATGCAATATTCACTTGCAAGAAAAGAACTATTCTTGCAACCCAAAATATGTTTTGGTTTTAAATAACTCATAAAAAAATGAATCAATCAGTCACCAGAAACCTGAACTCCAACTGTGTACAAGTTTTTTTATGATTAAGCATTTTTCAGCTGTACTTACTGACACTATTAAAATTTGTGGTTGAGATGCTTAGAGTTTACTTCATGTACAAAAATAAATGCTACAGAAAGATGAGCATTTTTTTAATACATTTTCTGTTTCCAACATCACTTGAAAAAATGGCAAAGATCAGCAAAACACATTCACTAAGTCAAGTCTATAAAGAACAAGTGAAATGTTTTGATAAAAAAAGTCCTGTCTCATACTTGGAGACTGGCTTAAAAATGGTTTTGTCAAAACGTTTATATGACTTTTGCACTACACAGGATGTTCAAATTTTCCAAACTTTTATTGTTGACTGTTTGGTTGATTTATTGCATGTCAACCTACATTTGGTTATTTAATGTAAAATTTTGTATGGAACACCAGGTCAGGAACTAAACATTACCCATATCAACAGCATCAAGCTTTTGAGTAGTGTTATATATGTTTTCCTTCTGAATTACTCTGATCTTCACATATATATTTCATAAATGATTTAAAACCAAATGTTATTACAGTGTAGAAACCAATTAAAAATGCCCTGATTTAGTTTCAAAGAATCTCTGAGAGATTTGATTATTATTTTTGGGGAAAGATTAAAATATCTCTTCATTTTGAAAAGAGAGTTATATTTTGCTCTTATAAATATATATGTATACCCAAATATAAATCCTAATTGCCTGAGACTTGACTTTAATAATCATGCAAGTTATTTATGTAGGCGAAATATATGAAATATCATAATTAGAAAAACATTATGGGGAAAAAAACCTTTATTTAAAACTGCAAAGATATTTCATTTGCAACTTGAAAATTCATTTATATGTATGTTTGCTGAAAAATAAGCAAAACTATGTTCATAAACCTAAAGTAATCATTGAAGCAGGTGCTGAAAAGTTCTTGATTCAACTCACTTTTCAAAATCTAAGTGAACACATTTCTTCTTGGTTAAACCAATAATTTTTTTTGGTAATCCTTATAATGTGAGCAAATGTGAGATTATAACATCTAAATTAATATGAAAATATTAATAAATATGTATTCATCAGATCCCACAAACAGGCAAAACAGAGTCACAAACAAAGAACTTTACAAAATAACAAAGAACAAATGGCCTAACACATTCCAACAGCAGCAGCAACTAAAATGTATAACATTAGAAGCGAATATAATGTTATAATCAAAATGTTGACTTACCACATTGCCTTAAACAAAAGTTTAGGAAGGAAATCCCTATTGACACTAGGGAGAACAAGAAAACATAGTGAATTTGAGAAAGGTAAACTTCAAGAAAACTGAATAGATGGTCCTCAGCAAAAAGAGAAGCCCAAAATGCCAACTACAGGTCAGGAATACAAGAATCAAAAGGTTCAGAAATTTAAATACCTGGGAAGTGTTCTGACAGAGGATGGAAAGTGCAACATTGAGATTCAAAGGCACACTGGCATGGTCAAAGACACATTTCAAAAGCTAAGCATGTATTGAGAGACAGAAAGACTTTATTGGAAACAAAGAAAAGAGTACTGGACTGTTATGTGATATCTTTACAGCTATATGGCAGTGAATACTTGACTATCTCCTATGAAGGAGAGACTCGAAGCAATAGAAATGTGGTTCTACAGAAGGATGCTGAGGATACCATGGACTAAACATGTTAGTAACAACAAGGTTTTTGGAGAGAATGCAAATTAAAAGGAAACATATACTTAACATTAGGACGAGACAGTGGAAGTTTATGGGACATGTAATGAGAAAGAAGGGCTTTGAACATCTAATACCCACAGGATAGATAGCGGGAAAGAAAGATAAGAGAAATCAATGCAAGACATACTTGATGGGCTTGAGCAAATGGATGGCAAAGCAAAGTTTGGGAGAGATACCAAGAGGAAAATTATTAAGAGTGACAAGAGAATGGAGGTCCATGACTTTCCGTGTCCTGAAAAGACATGGCACATAAAGATCTTCCTGAAAAAAACCGTGTTTTAAGAGAAAAGTTTCAACCAGCAGTAACCCTAGCAGTTCAGTCAATGAATATTTCCTGTATGGAAACTGCTAATTGTACCATATGTACTTGTGAATTAAACATTAATTTCTGTATGATACAATACTTTCATCTACCAGTAGCCTCGTCCACTTGTGACTAGGTGTGCTGATAGTCAGATTGGATGTGCGTTTTGGTGAAGTGGATATTGGCTTGGATTGAGAAATCAGGGAACCAAGTTTGAATTCCAGTTGAATTCCTTGCATTCACTTACACACAAATACCTTTGGGAAAGATATTAAAATGTCTCTTCCCTCCAGTTATGGATTAAATAACAGAACAAATTGGGTTCTCTAGCCTTGGCTAGCAACCAGTCTACTGCAGAAAGTAATGGCAACCTACTGCGGGATAATCATTTGCCCAGTCAGTCATATCTCTTTCAAGACATGATCGCACAAGTGTGTATCATGTACAGCACTTAACTAACTGAATGGTTAGATAGAAGCTCTTCAATTTTGGTTGGCAATACTTTGAGATTGTGACTCAAAAATCTCCCAACCTTCAGTAGCCTGTTTTGGAAAAAAACACGCATGCACAAGTTTCTTGAACTGCCTAACCTGCTGCAGGTGGAGATATTATCTTTGCTCTCTTTGGATATTTTATTTTTAAACATTTAAAAATCCAAATTCATTCTTATATGCAACAATAGGGTTTATTATTTCGATAAAAATTATTCATGCATAAAATACAAAATAACACAAGTCAGAATTTACCATTTTTGATGGCATGTGTAAACTAGTTTCATTAAAATCATCAGATGCCAATGTTTTGTTTGCAAATTCTCAAGATACATAATATTCTAATGATACTTTAAGCTGCAAGTAAAAGTAAATCAAGAAGTGCCAATAATCTTTGATGTTTTTTTTTATTTTGGAATTTATTGATGAAATATACCCACTCAGCACTCAGTTAATCCTTTAAGGAATGTCAATAATAGATCAATGAGATGTTCTACTGATTGATCAGCTCCTAGCAAAAGTAATTTTGTAAGTTCTTGTTTTTTTATCTCAGATTTCTTGAGAAGTCGATATCCACCTCTGCTCACAGGAGTAATGAGCTTTCAAACAGTTAAATCTTAGGGAAGATGAAACTTGTTCAGATTTTAAAATTGATATTGGGTCAATAAAGTTTCCCCTCTTGATTTAAATGGAGGAATTTTCCTGGGATTTATTCAACTTTTTGGCAGTACATTTCAACAGCTGATACTAGCGGAATGCCAAAAATTGTTCAGATATTGTCATCTTAAATAAATGCTGATAAATTATTTTGAATAAAATCCAAATTAAAGTAATGTGATTTATACAGCACCAAACACATGACATTAGTTTCATGGAAAAGGAACTTTTACTGAATGGTTATGTTGCACTAAACATTGCATTTTTAGGTAGATTCTTATAATCATTTTCTGAATGTGATTAACATTGTCATCAGAAATGTTGAAAATTGTCAATCTGTATCTTATATATTAGATATAACCAAAAGAAAAATATCTTTAAAAATTATAAAAGTATTAAGAAATGAGATATGAATAAACTAATAAAAAGCGCTGTATCCATATGATATAAACAAATCAAGTCTATAATGGGGAAAAAATCTTAAAAAATAAGTTAGACGTATGAATAGATAGAAAAGGATTTCCTGTCTGCCATCATATAGAACTGGTATGTTTTGCTTTCTTACTGTTTTATGTGTTTTATCTACAATTTCCCCTGTCCATGAATTGCTTGAAAGTCCAAAATAATTATAAAATGAACATTGTTTAAAAAATGGCAAAATTGAATTTTAAATTATTTATTTCTTCACTGTTAACAGTTTATGGTTCAGTAGATTGATAGAAATGTATTACTATTGGATGTCAAAATATTTTATGGAATTATGGTATTCTTCTTCCTCTTTTATGTGCTATGTCCCTTCAAGATGTAGGCAATCATGGCCTTCCACATTTCCGTAGCTCTTGTAGCTATTAACATTCTTTCTCTTGTTAACACTCTCAAACCCTGCTCTGCCATCCATTTGTTCAAGCTCATCATTGTATTTCTTGTCAATATCATGCATTGCTTCCCCTGTCTCTCTTTCCCTTTGACTTGTGAGGATCATATTCTCCAAGTCTTCCTTTCTCATTACATGTCCCAGACATTTCAGCTGTCTTTTCCTGATATTAAGTAATATAGCATTAGTTGGTTAAAAATCATAGAATAAAAAGTAAGTTCAAAAATCATTTTTTAATTCATTTCATCTCAAGCAATATAATAAAATCTCTAAAATACAAGGTATTGTTGAATGTGAAAGAATTAAAAAAAAAGAACATTGTTAAGGAGTCAGAACTATAAAAGAAGAGAAATTAAGAAGACAGTAGATAAAAATTAGTTGGAAAGCAAGAAGTAGGAAAAGACAAGATGTGTAAGGAAAGAAACTCTTAGCAAAGAACTTAAGGTTACATCTCGACAATTCAGCTGTAAAATTGGTGAGACCTTGTTACCAATCAAGTACTGCACTTAATTTCATAAAATCTAGGTACCATGAAAGAAATTTAAAAAAGAAATACCTTTAAAAAATTACAGAAAAAGCTCAGGGAAGCTACATTACAGTGGTGGGAAAGTGGTTTAAAGTGGGGTGCTTGGTCATGGTCAATAACATTGCAGATTCTTCTATGGATTTTATCAAGGATCTTTAAATATATAGAAAGAGTACCATACCATCTGTGGAGGCAATATACAAAGTATTGTAAATAATCATGCAAGAAAATACACATGTTTCTGAAAGCATTTTTGTTTACTGCTTCTGTAGCCAGGTATTAAATCAACAGTTTTATCCCCATGAACATGTGTCCTAAGCATTAGTTGTATCGAGTTACTTGACCCAAATAACTGTGTGTTCAGTACCTGGCTACAGCAGTAGTGAAAAAAAAACATAGTTGAGTTAAGTGGAGATAACTGAGATATCTGGAAGTAGCATGACTCATGGAATGAGAACAATCTACCCCAGGGAACAAAATAAAGGGTTCAGTTCAAAATTCCAATCACCTGAAGAAGGCAAAAGCATACAATGACAGAAACGTTATGGATATAGTAACAAAAATAAGAACAACAGTCCAAACAATGTAAATAACTTCCTGTTTTTATTACCTTCTCATTTTCTTTCTCTTTTATTTTTTCAGGATCTCTTACTTTTTTTTTAACCGATTCCTTCTCTCTCTCCTCTCTTGTTTTCTCATCCTTTTTTAATCATTATTTTTCACACCTTTTCTCTTTTTCTCAATATTTGATGCTCATTTTATTCCCTGCATCTTTTTCTGTTCTTCCAAAATATTTTATATCAATAGTCTACTTCATTATTTTTTGCTTTTTGTTTTTCTCTTTTTCTCTCTTTACTTTTAGTTTTCCTAATTTTTCAATTAGCAATTCACTTCTACAGTTCTTCTTTTCTCTTTCTTTTATATTTCAATTTCTCTTTTCTCTTACTATTCTCTACTCTCTCTCTCTCTCTCTTTCTGTTTCTCTGTCTCTCTTTCCATTTTTATTTTATTTTTTTTTCCAATTTCACTTTTTTTTCAATCATCTGCCAGCCATTTTTTAATTCATTTAAAATTACTCAAAATTGACCTTGTCAACCACATGAATATATACCTACTGACTTAAGATTGGATTTTTCTTCGTATTTTTAAGTACCTTACAGCATTTTCTCTTATTTTTTTATTCCTTTAATTTTCAATTGGTGTATTTATTCTGTTGGGAAATGTCTTTACCTCAAAAAATAAAATTACAGTGTCAAAATAAAAAAATGATAAAGAAATAGTAAGGACAATGGTAGCCATTAAATTTGAACTCTCTTGAAATGATGGAAATAAACTGGAACAATATATACATTTTAAGTCAATGCAATGCAACAGAATAGATTACCCTGGGCAACAAAGTTATTGCAAGTGGAGCAAAAGTGTGTATTTGTGACAAATCAAATATGCTGATTCTGAAACTGTACTTAGAAATATTTAAATAGCTCAGGATATTGCATTATGCACTTGATGAAGGACACCTTGGTTATATTAATTTCACAGGGTAGTCAAAATACTCTTTACTTTGCTAACTAAACAAAAGTTTCTGAGCTCAACTAAATTGTAGACACTTTTTTCTCAACTGATTAATTAAAAATGTCTTTAAATAAATAAACTTGGTAGATGACTGTCTTTCATCAGATCTCATAAATTGGTTCTACTTCTTCTTCTTTTTCATCATCTTCTTCCTCCTCCTCCTCCTCCTCCTCTTCTTCTTTTATCTGCCATATTTTTTAAGGACCTAACCAAAGACAGTCAAAAGATTTCTGCAAAAATGTCGAAAATGCAACTTATTTATTGTGACTACTGGTAACGTATGCTGATTGTAATTACTGCTGAGAGGTTCTTATAATTTAGACTAGTTAAGGAAAACATTCGTTTAATTCATGCTGTGTATATTTTATTACATATATTTTCTTTCAGAGTGGCTTTATTTTGAATTTTTTTTTGTCTGTAGCTACCATAAGAATAAGATTACATAGAATTTAAAATGAACTTTTTTCTCTCTCCATCCTCAGTCTAAAAAAAAAACAAAGTTAGCGTCCTTTCTCTCCTACCAATCCTTTTTCCTCACGCCCCCCCCCCCCCGCAAAAAAAAAAACACACGTGTTCCTACCAGCACCGTATCAGTATGAATTTGATAGAAGAACCAAAGATAGTCAAAAGATTTCTGCAAAAATGTCAAAAATGCAACTTATTTCTTGTGACTACTGGTAACGTATGCTGATCGTAATTACTGCTGAGAGGTTCTTATAATTTAGACTAGTTAAAGAAAATGTTCGTTTAATTCATGCTGTGTATATTTTATTACATATATTTTCTTTCAGAGTGACTTTATTTTATATTTTTTTTGTTTTTGTCTCTAGCTGCCAGGTTCTTATAATTTAGACCAGTTTGTATCTGTTTTCTTTTAACCATTTACATTTGTTTCTAAAAATATACTAAATTTTTCGGTTGTCTGAAGGCCGTTTCGACTTTAACTAAGTTAAAACTTAGTATCTGTTTTCTTTTTTTTTTTTTTTTTTACATCAATTATATATATGTATATTTAATTGGGATGTTAGCATCCCTGTAGGTCCAAAAAATATAAACCTACAAAGGGCGGAAGAACTCTCAAAGAGTCAACGGCCAGCTAACTTAACTAGAGGTGATGTCTCAATAAACCATCGTGGAGAAGGCAACGGGATACCACTCCACTATCTACCCCCGCTCAGTCATGGATAGTTACAATAAATATATTAAAGCCAACAGCATGAAGGGGGTTGCTTCCCAAGGAAGCAACTCCTCGCTCAGTAAGTACCGGCATGGGCAACAGGTGCCACCTGACCGTCATTCGGCGACTGTTAGCACCAACGGCGTAAAGGGGACATTTTACTCCAAAATTTGTCCCTTGCCCGGGAAAGAATGACATGAGCAACAGGTGTCTCTGGACCGTTACACTGCAACTGTGCGCATCAAAGACAAACTCACTATAGGAACATGGAACGTCAGGACGCTCAACTGTGGACAACTAGAGAACATCAAACAGGAGATGAACAGACTGAATATCAACATCCTAGGCATATGTGAAACAAGATGGCCTAATAAGGGAGATTTCAGTAGCGACACCCACAGGATAATATATGCAGGAGGTAAAAAACATGAAAAAGGGGTCACTTTAATACTAAACAAACAAGTGAAGAGATGTGCACTTGGATACTGGCAACTGTCAGAGAGAGTCCTCTTGGTTAAACTGTGGGGAAGGCCCCTCAATATAGCTATTATAGTAGTTTATGCGCCAACAACTCAAAGCTCGGAGGACAAAATAGAATCTCTCTATTCAATACTGGACAGTGCTAAGGCTCAGTGCAAAAGCCAAGAAGTTAGGATAATAATGGGGGACTTAAATGCAAAGGTACGTAAAGATAGAGACGGAGACATGAACAGCAACTTCGGACTAGGAGAGCGCAACGAAAGAGGAGAAAAATGGATCCAATGGTGCTCAGCCAATGACCAGGTCATTACTAACACCTGGTTCCAAGAACACCAACGACGTTTATGGACATGGAGAAGTCCACGAGGCGACACAAAGAACCAAATAGATTATATAACTATAAACAAGAGATTCAGAAATGCAGTAGTCCAATGCAAAACATACCCAGGTGCCAACTGCGGAAGTGACCACGTCCCAGTCATCTGCAAACTAAATGTGAAACTCCAAAGACTGAAGAAGCCCAGCATATCACCAAGGCTGCAATACGACACACTAGAGGACAATCTCACTCTGCAGAAAGAATACAATAACAGCATGAGAGAGAAATATGAAGAACAAATTGGAAAAGGATACTCAAAATGGGATTCACTAAAAGAAGCGATGGTGACCTCAGCGAACAACATAGCCCCAAAGGAAATCAGACACAGAAGAAAAAACGAGTGGATGACCAAAGAGATCCTCCACATGATGCAAAGGAAACAAAAAATAATGGCAAGACACGGAGCAGAGTACAAAAAGCTTCACAGGGAGATAAGGAACAAGTGCAGACAAGCCAAAGAGGAATGGCTCAACAACAAATGTGCAGAAGTAGAGAGACAACAAAGCAGAGATGCATAAAGAGATAAGAGAACTGACAGGACAAAAAACCTGCTCCTCAACAGGATGCATAAAATCCAAGGAAGAGACAATCATATAAGAGAAAGAGGAAATACTCCAGCGATGGGAAGAATATATAAAGGATCTCTTTTGCAACAAGAGAGAACAACCAAGAATACACAAGGAGATGAATGGACCAGAAATACTAAAATCCGAAGTGGAAGCTGCAATGGCCAAAATGAACAGAAACAAAGCACCTGGTCCAGATGGCAGAGTGATAGAGCTGCTGACTGCCTTAGAAGAATATGGCATAGAAAAGATTACCGACATAATAAACGAAATTTATAGCAGCGGAATAATACCAGACGACCTATGCAAGTCGATATTTATAGCGCTGCCAAAGAAACCTGGTGCAAACGAGTGCGAACTACAGAGAACTATCAGCTTAATAAGTCACATACAAAACTGATTGTCAGAATCCTGATGAATAGAGCGAGAAGCAGAATCAGGCCAGAGATAGGGCAGGAACAGTGCGGGTTCGTCAAAGACACTGGAACAAGGAACGCCATATTCATGATTAGGATGATCTCTGAAAGGGCATTACAAATGAAGAAAGACTTGTACCTATGCTTCATTGACTACACGAAAGCATTTGACAAAATACAACACAAAGAATTGATGGAGATGCTAGGCAACCTCGACATTTTCAGCAAAGACATAAGAATAATCAAGAATCTCTACTGGCAGCAAACGGCCTGCATATGGACAGGTAACAACCTCAGTAGATGCACAAAGACAGAAAAAGGCGTAAGACAAGGATGTGTCTTTTCACCAGATTTGTTCAACCTATACAGCGAGAATATTTTGAGGACCCTAGATGACACGCCAGGATTTGTTATTGGAGGCCACAACCTGAACAACATAAGGTATGCGGACGATACAGTGCTGATTGCGGACACGGAAAGGAAACTACAAGACCTCATACAGAAAGTAGCAGTGGAGAGTGACAAGAAGGGACTACAAATAAACTTTAAGAAAACTGAGTGCATGGTCATCAGCAAAAGATACAACCCAAAATGCCAAATACAGGTGGGGGATAACAGAATCAAACAAGTACAAGAATTTAAGTACCTAGGAAGTGTTCTAACAGAAGATGGAAAGTGCTACGTGATGTCAGTTCTTCAATATGGCAGTGAATGCTGGACAATATCATCGAAAATGAGAACAAAACTGGAAGCGGCCGAAATGTGGTTCTACAGAAGGATGCTACGGATATCGTGGACTGAGCATACAAACAACAACGAGGGGTTAGAAAGAATGGCAACAAAAAGGAAATTGATGCCGAGCATCAGGAAGAGACAACTGAAGTTCCTGGGACATGCAATGAGGAAGGAGAGCCTGGAGAACCTGATACTGACTGGTCAGATAGAAGGAAGGAGAGACAGAGGAAGGCAGCGGATAACATATTTGCAGGGCCTGATCAGGTGGATGACGGAACGGGGGTTGCCAGGAGCAACAGGAGCAAACATACTAAGAGCCACAAGGGATAGGGAGACATGGAGAGCCATGATCGCCTACGTCCTGAAGGGACAGGGCACATAGAAGAAGAAGAAGCAAGCATGTCTCTCTACAATTTCTCGATCTTTACCAAATAACAATATAATGAAGATCATGACTTTCCACTGAGCCTTAAAACTACATTTTCAAAATGTTGACTTTCCAGCTGATGTTAGACAAAAGGTTAGGAAGAAAATCCCCTTCAATACTAGAAAGAGTGATAGCAGTTAATGGCCTTGATAAAATATTTTTCATAAAAAATCTGTTTTGAGAGAATGCTGTAACAGAATGCCAAATATTTGCTAGTAAAGAACCAAGTAATCTTGCTATTAAATTAATTAGTCTCTTAGAAAGCAACACACTGCATTTCCTTGACTTCACTCCCTCAACTGTCCTGAAGTGGAATGACTACATTGAATCTACAGCTGCATCTACTGCTAGGAAGGTTGGGTCATTCTGTTGGGCCAGAAAGTTTTTCTCATCAGAATCCATCTTGGACATTTATAAATCTACCCTTCATTCATGCATTGAATACTCTTGCCATATCTGGTTGGGTGCTCCTGCTATTCATCTTGAGGTTCTCCACAAAAAGCAGGATTTGTCACATAGTTGATCCTGACTGGCAGCTTGGCTTCAGTCACTTTTGTACTGACACGATGTGGCTTCCCTTTGTCTTTCCTACAAGTATTTTCATAGCTTCTGCTCTGATGAGCTTCTTTCCCTGGTGACCTGACCACATGAATTTACTTGTGCTACTAGACTTACATTGAGGTCTAATCCTTTTTACTGACAATGTAGTCAAATGTAACCATCACTAATACTCTACAGTTTTTCTCACATTTCCTGTCTGTGGAACTACCTTCCATATGCTTGCTTCCCTGATAACTATAATAACTAAAATTTTCAATGCAATGTCAATTTTCATTTTCTATTTCTCTAAATCTCATCCACCTCCCCTAAATATCTCATTCACCTCTTATCCTTTCTTTGGCATCACCTGTACCCTGTTTTTTTTTTCCTCTCTCTCTCTCTCTCTCTCTCTCTGATTACCAGTGGTAGTCCTGCTTGACTTAGTGTAAAATGATTATAAAAGAAAAAAATTATCATTTCAAAATCCGTACTCAAAATTGTCTTAGCACATCATGCTTTTGAGTTATGTAAATAGTATATTAGCATACTAGTATCCACTTGAACTGAACATGTTAGATTCATTCATGTTAATTGTACAGAACTTTCTTTTTTTTTCTTTTTACGAATGTTCACTCTATACAAGGTAGAGGGTTATTAAAAGGAGTGTGTGATATGAACAAAAAGAGAGAGAAGTAGTCCTCAAGAACACATGATCCTGTAGATAAAAGCATTGGTTAGATCCAGAGACTTGACCCAGACACATGTGATTTCAGTACCTGGTTACGACTTAGAGAGTCGAGTGAAATGAAGATAATTAAGACATTAAAAAATGGCATAGCTCATGGAATGAGAGCAATATACTCCAGTGATTGAAATAAATGGTTCGAAATTTTAATCACTTGAAGATAGCTGGAGCTGAAACATTATGAATATGGCAATAAAGATGAGGATAGTCCAAACAATGTAAATACGTTAAAGAAATAGGAAGTTGAGATTATGAAAATAGGAAGGGTAGTTAATAACTGACCCTAGACATGAAGAGATAAAGATTATAGTGTTGAAGAAGGTATAATCTCTCAAGACTGTACTACAAAGTATTTGTTCTTGTGAAAAAACTTTCTGAGTGGAACATTCTTACGAATAAAATATGTAGTCTATGAGGGTTATTCAACCCTGTTGATGTAGCAATGCAGCTTTGGGTTTCAAAGATCTGAACTGGTGCCAACAAAGAATAAAGTTTATCTGAAATTTACTATGGAAGTAACAATAGAGTAGTAACAGGCATGCAACACTACTGAAAACTGCTGATTAATAACAACATGCTAATAGTGTACAAAAGAATAGGATACTGGACATCTCTTAAATGCAATGCTTGTATTCTTATGTAGATTTTCACAACAAATTTGGAAACCACAAGAGAGGAGCATGGTCAGAGGATCCATCAGTTTAAACTAGAGATTCAATTGCAGTATCAAGGCCAGGTTTGAACCCAAAATAGTTGGGTGAACATTTCCAGTTTCTTAAGAAGGAAATCACATCGGTATTAAGCACAAGAACAAGAGTCTTAAACAAATATATGAGGTGTGACAATTTAATTCCCAGAATGATCACAGCATGTCAACAGAATAATGAGTCAGGCAAATGTTTGTATTCCTGGACATATTCCAACCTCCACTTTCTTGAAATGTAGATTAAATGAGTGAGTCATTGCTGAGCAAGAGAGGAAATTGTATATGCCTGTTTTACACTGCTGACAGAAAATTTGTGTAAGGAATCTAAGGCAGCAAATTTTGAGTGAATGTGTTAATGAACAAGAGTAAAACAAGATTAGCATATGCTTTTTATTTTGTAGAACAAAAATTTTGGTGTGTGTCAATACCATTTGTTTCTATAGTCAAACCAATTACTAGTGCATAACTGTTCCTACACTATGTCTATTTTTGTATTTCTTTTAAAGTAACATACTGTTTTCTAGGGTTACTGATGTTGTCAGTATTCAGACTTTCAATTTTTCCATTGCTCAGTTTCTCAGTCAAATAGTGGACTTCTCTCCACATTTCTCTAATATGTCTACATTTTCCTCTGTCTATGAATTGTTTAAAAGTCTAAAATAATTATAAATTGAATATTATGCAAAAAATGGAAAAATTGGACATTAAATTTCTTAATTTTTCACTGTTAACAGTCTATGGCTTAGTAAATTGATAGAAATGATTGGATGTCATAATATTTTATGGAATTATGGTATTCTTCATCCTCTTTTATGTGTCATGTCCCTTCAAGACGTAGGTAATCATGGCCTTCCACATCTCCTTATCTCTTGTAGCTCATGACACTCTTTCTTTTGTTACCGCTCCCAAACCCTATTCTGTCATACATTTGCTCAAGCCCATCAAGTACATCATGCATTGCTTCCCATGTTTTCCTTTCCTTCTATCTGTCCTGTGGTATCAGATTCTTTAAGCCCTTCTTCCTCATTACATGTTCCAGAAACATCAGCTGTCTTTTCCTGATGTTAAGTAATATGGCATTCAGTCAGTCAGTTATGTACTATATGTGATACACACTTTGGGCAATCATGTCTCTTTCATGACATGACTGACTGGTTGCCACAGTAGGTTGCCATTGCTTTCTGTGGTAAACTGGTTGCCAGCCAAGGCTATAGAACCCAATTTGTTCTATTATTTAACTCATAACTGGAGGAAAGAGATAGATTAATACCTTTCCAAAGGTTATATGTGCATAAGTAAATGCAAGGAATTCAACTGGAATTCAAACTCAGCTCCTCGATTTGTTGTTATGGGTTGATATCCACAGCACCACAATGCATATTCTAATATGGTATTAGTTGGTTAAAAATCACAGAATAAAAATTAATTTAAAAAAACATTTTTTAAAATTATTTCACCTCAAGTAGTACAATAAAGCTACTAAGACACAAAGTATTGGTGAGTGTGAAAGAAGGAAAAAAAGAAGACAACATTATTAAGGAGCCAAGATAATAAAAGTGGAATCAAAAACACAGTAGATAAAAATCAGTTGAGAAGCAAGAAGTTAAAAAATAGTTTCATAGGTAAGAAGTGCAATAGAAGTAACTTTTAGCATAGAACTTATGGTAACATCTAGCCGATTTCATTGTAATTCAATGAGATCTTGTACCAATCTATTTGTGCGCTTAAATTAATACAGTCTAGGTACCACTGAGGAAAGTTCATCGAAAGAACAAGAGTCAAAAAGAATGACATACTTTTTTTATTATGTAGGACAATTTTTGATCTGTGTTTATACCATTTTTTTCCATAGTCAAACCAATAACAAGTGCATAATTGTCTTCTCTATCATGCCTATTTTTTGTATTTCTTTAAATCAACATACTGTATTCTAATGTTTCTGATATTGACTTTCAATTTTTCCATTGCTCAGTTTCTCATGCAAAGAGTGAATTTCTCTCCATGTCTCCCTAACAAATCTAATCAATATTCTTTTTTACTTGATTTGTCCCCTACCTCCTAACCTAGCTGTTGTAAAGCATCACAAATCTGTCCTCTTCACAGTTCAGATGGCACTGTAGTATCTGTTGATATTTTCTTTGAGTTGTCTATTAGAAAAGAACCTCCTATTTACAAGCATGCTGATTGGCATTCTTTATTCATGACTTTATTTGAGACATCCCTTGGATTGATTTTCTTAACCTTCCTATTGAGAATTGTGCCAGGAAAGGTTTCTTCATGAGTTAAAGCCAGCATTGATGTTTTTGTACCTTCTTGCAAATATTAAATGGTGCCACAATCTTCTCCTTCATTCACACCTGCCTGTTCAGCCACTACAGCTCATAGAAATTACTTTTTGTAGGTGTTTTTGTAGGTGCAGCTTCTTAATTCCAGTCATGACAGACATCTATTTGTGACTGCTTGAAATAATTGTAGGAGTATTTTCAAAGAGACAAAGTCTTTGTTTGCTTATAGAAGTGGGTACTGTATAGCATCTGATATGACTACTGGCAGCTCTGTGATAGTGTGTGAAATTCTTCATTTTACTCAGTTTGATCTGTTAAAATTTCCTGCCAATAAAACAGAAGGATTTGCTTGTAAATTCTCTTCAAATTCTATGCTTGACTCATCTGGAGTGTATTTGATTGACTTTCCCCTTAGAACTAAGTCTCTATTGAGTGATATATATATATATATATATATATAACTGCATCCATAGTTTTTGCTATCATTTCTAAACTGGATCCTAACAAAGCATGTAGACTTGATGGTATCACTAAAATACACCTTAAGAAATGTGCTCCTGAACTAATTCTTTTTCTCTTTAAACTCTATAATAAATACCTTGATGCTTCTTACTTTCCTGATTGTTGGAAATTTTCTTTTGTAGTTTGAGTCTTTAAGAACTCAAGCAAATCTGATCCTTTAAAATATTGGCTTAATAGCATTCTAACTTTATCTGGCAAATTACTACAGGTTCTACTTAACTCTGAATTGGTTAAACATCTCACATCGCAGTGTTTTCTTTCAGATAAGCAATATGGATTTTGCTTTTCTAGTTCAACTGCTGATGTGTTTACAATTATTGCTTAAAGAGTCTATCAAGCTGTAGATGAGAACAGTAAATGCGCTTTGAATATCTCAAAGATATTTGACATTTTGGCATACTGGTCTTCACAAATTGAAAGGCTATGGTATTTCTGGATGAATTTTTGAACTGATTCAGTTTTACTTATCAAATTGTGAACTGAAACTCATCTGGAATTGCTACTCTTCCAGATCTTTTTGCATATATATAGGTTTTTACTAGGGTTCTATCCTTGAACCTACATTGTTTATAATTTTCATAAATGACCTTCCTGATGTTATCAGGTCTCAACTCGCTATCTATACTGATAACAGAACTATTTACTTCTATCTTAATAGTACATCTAATCAGTTCAATAAGGTCAAATTGGAAGCTGATTTAAAAAATGTCTGGCAGTTTGCTGTTAAATGGAGTAAGGAATGGCTTGTTAATTTTAATGCTTCAAAAGTGAAACTGCTTTCTTTTAATCATCTGAGAGGACCTTTCTTACCTTCAATCAGCATGGCAATACTAATCTCCAGGAGAGTGACACATTGCAACTTCTTTTCAGCTGACATAAAGTGAAAAGAGTATATTGAATCAACTGCCAAGTATTCAGCTAAGAAAGTTGGTTCACTGTGTTGTGTTAGACAATTTCTCTTGCCATAATCTGTCTTACATATCTATAACTCTTCCCTTTATCCTTGCTTTGAATATTGCTGCCACATATAGTCTGATGCTCCTGTTATATATGTAGAGATTCTTGATAAAATCCAAATAAAAATCCTGACCTGGCATCTCAATTTCAGTCCCTTTCTCACTGCAATAATGTCGATTCCCTGTGCCTTTTCTAGAAATAATTTCATGCTAATTATTCTGATAAACTTTCTGCTATTGTATCTAGAATCTATGAATTTAAGTGCAGTACTAGATTGGTGGCAAGGTCTCGTCATTTTGAGTTGAATTTGCTAGATGCAAATGTAAGTTCTATACTCACAGTTTCTTCTATAGTGCTTTTCACTTGTGGAACTCTCTTTTACCTTCTTGCTTCCCAGTCAACTTTGATCCTCAAAAATTTAAATGCAATGGCAATTCTTCCCTTTTATTTTCATTTCTTGTTCTCTTTCCATAATAGAAGGTTTGTTCTCATATTCTCTAACACTCATTAACACCTTGTGTCCTAGTCACCTTATTTCTTTCTTTGGTAGGAAATGATTTATTTTAATTGTTTAAAATTACCTTTTCATTTTTTATTCCTAAAAGACTGCATTTCCTGCTTTTGCCTAATTTTGCCTTCATCTAATTCATTCTGATGCCATTATTTGGATCTGCAAATATATTGAATTGGTTTCTCTTTTCAGGTGGCCTTTATGCAAGCAACCCATGATTGTTTGTTTGAACTAGGTTTTACATGAATTGTAAATTCTTCATGGAGATATTTCTTTCTCCATTTGAAATGATTCCCATAAAATTTTTCTGTTTTTCTATTTTTGCACCTTTTTAAGTAATTTGTATATATTCCCATTTTGTTATTTTGATATTGCTTTTGGTGCATTTTTTTTGCTGTTATTCATGGATTGAGACATATAATATGGACAGGAGGCTTAGTTAATTTAACACTCACAGAATGAAGTGAAAATGAGAAAAGCAGGAAGCAACGGTGAGTAACATACTGAACAAGTTTGTATGAATGGATGGTAGAAGGACAAAGAGAGATGGTAAAGGATAAACATTTATCTAGAGGAAGTAGAAGAGTGCCATGAGAGTCTATATCCTGAAAGTTTCTGGTACATATTGAAGACTAAATGATTGTTGCACTGTAAAACTTGAGCACATTGGCAGACATCTGTGTCTGTACATCAGAACAAATCTAACCATTATTGTTTATGTCTGACTCACGCACTACTGAAAGTTGTATGTTAAGTCAGCAATTGAAAATATTGATGCTGCTCACATCAAAGTGTCACAAAGATGTAAAGCTATAAAGACATGATTTGATATTTGATCATCTATTTTTTCTTGGATGCAGCCAAGTGCAGGAACATTGAAGTATTTTTGTCATCTTGGATGTAATAAAAAAAGAAAAAAGAGACAAATGTTTCAGTACTAACCAGAACTGTATTCCTAAAAAGTACAATAATCGCTTTGATAGAATTAATGATTCTGGGAGAGAAATGCCATATTCAAATGATCAAAATCCAAAGTTAGTGATTCATTCACTAAGATCTGTTTCTATGCATATTTTATCTCTCTACAAGACTGAGATAAAAAAAAGAAGAAAAATCAGAGAAAGAAATCCCAGAAACATTAGACTGGATAAACTTTATTACCTCCAAGATAATCATATTCGAGAATGGAATATTCAAAATTTGATTTACCTGGATTGAAGAGTTCTAAATAAAAAAGCTTTAAGAAAAATATACTACTCACTATAGACAACAGATGAGTTATTACTTTTATTAGATGAGAAAAAGCATTTTCTTAAATGTCAGTACAAAAAAGGGATAATGGGATGAAGAATTGGATCATGAATTAAGCCTGGGCTACACCTTCAACATACCATATGGAAGGTAGGGATTTAAGTACCTGCCATTTAGATTGTCAATATCTCAGCATATCTTCCAGTACATGATGGAAGCAATCTTCTCAGAATTCCCAAATGCATTGGAAATGATAGACAATATAATCATCTTTGGAATTTACTGCAGAAGAATAAGCATAGCATTTACTCAAGTTATGGAGACCGCAAAGAAAAACAATATTGGATTTAACTCTGAGAAACTCTAGTTCAAGAAGAACAAGGCCAATTTAATGATCAAGCCATTGCAGAACATCGAATATTAGCTGCCAAAGACAACTTGAAGGCATTCAGGTATATGCAGTCTCTAAAGAATAGAAATATTCTAGGTATGATTGTACTCTTTGATAAATTCTCGGTTAAGTTATCCATTAACTTTACCAATCAGTAAACTAGTAAAAATGTCATTTCACTCCAAGAAAGGGTGGGACTGCCACTAGTGTGTTGGGGGTCACTGTGAGAGAAAAGTCTGGGTACATGGGATATTGAAAGGATAAAAGATGAATGGGATTCAAGAAGATAGAAGATGGCAATTGACGCTGCATTTAAATTTTGGAGATTGTAGCTATCAGGGAAGCAAGTAAATAGAAGGGAGTTCTACAAGCTGGAAGTGTGATAATAGAAACTGTTGGAGTAGAAGTGGTTGTATTTAACTATTTCAATGGTAAAAAGTTGATTCAAATCTAATAGCATGCTTAAATTCATGTGGGTGGAGCATGAGGGGAAAAAGCTCATTAGAGAACTTTCCATAAAAAATTTTGTAGAAAAGACAGAGGAAATCTACATCATGTCAGTGAAAAAGTAAATGAAATTGAGATGATAAGTCAGGACCAATTACATTGTGGATCCTTCTTTGGATTTTGTCAAGAACCTCATGATGAATAGCAAGAACACCAAAGCAGATATAGCAACATTATTCAATGCACAGACAAATGGCAGATTTATAAATATACAGGATCAATTCTGATAAGAAAAACATTCTGGCCCAACACAAAGACAAAACCTTTTTATCAGCAGATGCAGCTACAGATTTGATATATTCAGTTCACAACAGGTCGGTTACAAAAATGAAGCTATAGAGACTTGTATCAGCCATGCTGATGGCTGACAGGAAAGTTTCTCTAAGGTGGTTAAAGGAGAGCAGTTTTGTTTTGGCAGCATTCAAACTTACAAGCCATTTCCTGACCCAGTTAACCAATGATTAGAGGTCCATTTCCAGTTTCATGTGCAACAGTCAGCTTTACTTATATTTGTAAATAATAATGACCTTACTATTAAAAAAAATGAAAGTAACAAAGCAGCAAATGGAGATACAACATGGTTGGGATAAGTACAAGAACTTATTTAAGAAATTTCTATGAAAAAAAGCATATTTTTAATTTTTTTGTCTAAACATTTTTGTCTAAACATTTTTTAATTTTTAATGTATACTCGTATTTCAGTAGACACTGTTTTTTATAGTGAAACAGCATATTTATATATATATATGCTAGCCGGAATAATCAAGAAATCTTGTTAGGAAAATATGCATCCTCTGGCAAGATTTGAACCTGCATCTTCCAGGAGAAACCATTAACTGATCTAGTATATTCTAGACTGCTAGACCATGATGAACTTACAGTCAAATAAATCTGAAATAATACATTTAAAGTTACATTTCACTGATTTCTTTTAATATTCATATCTGCTCTGTTTTTTGTATCTGGTCTGTCTAATTAAATTCTACAATAATGCTTGTATTTTTTAAATAGATGTATAAAATCAGATGAAATTAAAGTCTGTTTTTTCCCATATAAACTGTAGATGTTTGAATAAGCACTTCTGTTTGAGTTAAAAAAATTTCAGTTTTAACAGGGTATGACATGCCCTTCATATGGTAACCACATTATAAAAAAGCTATCAATAAAATATAAATATACAAATCCTAAATCATTCGATACTTGGATCCTTTAGTATGAGGCTAGCACTAGTATATTATGTTCATTGATAAGCTAAATTGGTAATAATGGAAATTATAAGATATTTGGAATTGTTTTAATGTTCCTCACTTCATTAATGAAGAAAGAATGTCTGGCAGTTATATTGAACCTGGAAAAAAATAGAATATTCTCTACTATGAAAATATATAAAGGTATAACCAACCATTTACTAGTGGAACAAATTATCAAGAAATATATTGCTGATCCTTCTTTGAGATTCCATCTTGAAATGATTTTGAGTGTTGCCAATATTTGGAAGGAAATAAAGAAGAGATAAAAAGTTTGCACATGCAATGTATATGCACAAAATAATAATGTTAGATAACATACAGTCACCATATGGCCTTTTTATATGAGAAGCTAAAGATAGTTCTGGGAATGCTAAGAAATCCCTAAAAAATCCTTACAATAAAAGCATCCCAAGAATAAGATATATCTTGACTTTAAAATTAATTAAAACAAGTAGATATTCTGGTCTTGAACAACATGGATTTAGTACATATAAGAAGCATACTTCAAAATATGTAGGACTTTGAAACAATTCTCAAAAGACTTAAATCCATCAATGAGCTAAGCTTAATCCTTAGTTAAAATCAGAGGAAATGTTTATCAAAGAAAAAGAGCTTCTCAAGAAAATGCAGATCCACTAGGAATCCAACCCAAACATGTGAACTCCATCTACTGTTTTTTTACAACCACTTTACCAGTGAGAGAATCTACCCCAAAGTCTAAAACCTCACCATGAAAGGGACATGATAGAACTTAGAGAACACAAGTTACCTAAGCAATCACATGATTAAAGATTCTTTTAATCATAACTGTGAAAAAATATAACAGCTGCAGATTCAAACTACCAGTTTGAGGCAATCAACTGAAATGCCAATTTAGTTCAAAGACAGAATATTAGAATCAGTCTTAAGTAATTAAATAAATAAGGTTAATCTTTAAAATATTTGTAAAAGAAGGTGATTTCAGAAAAGTGATAATTTATGTGAAATGATCAAGAAGCATGGCCATTCAGTATAACTTTCATTATTCTTCTTTATGTACCTTGTTCTTTCAGGATGTAGGTGATTATGAATTTTTCACTTGCCCTTATCCTTTGTTGCTCCTAACACTTTTTATCTTGGTATCTCACACAGGTCCTGCTCTGCTATTCACTTCTTCAAACTTCTAAATTATGTCACATGTTGCATTCCTCTGTCTCTCTTTTCCACTATCCATCACATGAGTATTAGATTTGCTAAGCCTTTCTTTCTCATTACATGTCCCAGAAACTTCTGCTGTCTCTTCCTGATGCTAAGTATGTTTCCTTTTCTTTTGAATCGTCTTCAAAGCCTTGTCCTTGCTCACATGTTCAGTTCACAGTATCTTCAGCATCCTCCTGTAAAACTACATCTTTGTTGCTTCGAGTGTCTCCTTCATCTTTGAAGAGATTATTTAGGATTCACTGTCATATAAGAGGACAGATATTGCATGACAGTCTAGTACTTTTTCTTTGTTTGCAACAAAATCTTTCTGTCTCTTAGTGCTCTGCTTATTTTTTGAAATGCATTCTTGGCCATGCCAATGAGCCTTTGGATCTCAGTGACACACCTTTCATCCTCTATTAGAACACTTCCTACTTATTTAAGGATCTGTTTGATTGTAGTATACTGGACCCACACTTGGCATTTTGTGCTGATGACCGTGCATTCAGTTTTCTTGTTGTTTATGTTTAGACCTGTCTTTTCACTTTTACTCGCTACCTTCTGTAGGAGGTCCTGTATTTTCCTTTCTGTATCTGTTTTCAACACTGTATCATCTGCTTATCTTATATCATTGAGATTGTGGCCAACAATGATGAATAATGGCAGAACTTCTAGCTTGCTCTGAACTGTTTTGCTGTACAGGTTGAATAGATCCAATAAGAAGATGCATCCTTGTCTTACAGCCTTTACTATTTTTATATCTGCTGAATTTGTTTTCTGTCTGTATGCAAGTGGTTTTCTACCAGCATAGGTTCTTGATTATTCTAATGTCTTCCCTGAATATTTCAAGGTTGCTAGGCATCTCTTGCAAGTCTTAGACACAATTTGAAGTAATTAAATAATGATATCCAAAATAAATGTGTCAAAAAAATAAGTTGATTAAGAACTATCTGAAATAAAAACATAAGTTATAACAATAAATTTTTGACATTTGCATTACTCAAAAAGTTTTACTCATTTTTCCAGCATCTCTTATTTTTCTTTACATTTATTATTTTGGCAAAATATGTCTAAACATTAGAGTAAATTCTTCAAGTTCTAGATGTATAATCTGCAAACTTTTAAATTTAGAGTGTAGCAAAATTAGCTCTTGGCCATGATCATCATTATCTGTTTCATTTACATCAAAGTACTCATTAGGTTAGAAAAAATAGATTTCCTGTCAGTAGTTGAGATTTTGTCTGCTACAGGATTTTAAAATTAGTCCCAGTTTAGCTAAATAAATCAGCCACATCCCCCAGGTGTTTGCAGAAGGAACAATCAGACATATAACTGTAAATGCAATTTACCAATTTCCAGGACAGCAAATTCAGACATTAGACAAGCCTTGAAATACCAAACCCCCAAATTAGATCAGAATGAATTTCACCTGGTCATTGAAACCTGTTCTGTAATTGATCAACCCATAAATAGAGCATCAGTTTACTGCCCACCCCATTGAAAGACATTTGATTGCTTTCAGCAAAGTCTCTAAATTCAGGAATTTAGTGTAATGGGTGACAATGGAAATTTAGTCCTTTGATCACTGATAGGTGACAATGAAAATTTAGTAGTGTACATTGATGGTAACAATGAAAATTTCAGTAGTGTTCACTGATGGATGACAATGAAAATTTTGTAGAGTTCAATGATGCATAACAATGAAAATTCCTATTTAAACATGTTTGATTTCCTTAATGCATACAATTATATAAGCGTATACAATTTATGAAAAGTATTGCTACAGATTATATGCAATGATGTTGTAATAGGTTTAATCATGCTGTAACATTAGTCTTATACTTATTTATTTGAGGACTCCTATCTTTATGAGGTGTACATACAATATAGTTTTCAGGGAGAGCTGGCTAGAAGTAATCCTGGGTTAATTTCTCCCTGTGACTACTGCTACCAGCCTCTTAGGTTAGGAAAGAGACAAACTGTCACAGATGTTAGACAAATAAAGGTGTCACGTCTATAGCCATACAAAAGTCAAAGCTTTGTTTTATTGCTGTAAAGGTGTTTGAGGAACAGCTCAATGCCAAAAACTATCATTGCTATCATGCATTTCATGCAGCTGCAATGTGCAATGCAGCAGCTGAAACATTCTTAAAAATGCATAAAATTAATTACAACATAAATACATTGAAAAGAATATGTAGCCTAGACAAGAATAAAGATTGCAGTGAATGTAATTTTGGACCCTACCAAATTGCTTTGAACTTTGGTTCAAAATGTTGATATTAAATGAAAATGATAGAATGTCTTTGTCTAAACTTTGATGCAAGACTGAAAAATGTTAAAAAACATACAGTTTCAACAGTAGAGAAGTTAAGGGCTCTGATGCTGACCAAACCTTCTTCACTGAAATGGTAACATTGTTCAAAGATCACCATGAAGTGTATTTGATTGCACACTAATGAGAAATCTATTATTTGCATACAATACATTTGGAGAAATTGATTAAAAAAAACATGGTAATTAGTTTGAATGCTTTTTCTAAAAAGAAAATAATGATAGTGTTAATAGCACAAAATTTTCAGAAACTTTCTTACTAACTTAAAATTGCATTTTATTACTGAATCAGAAGACATTGTTTTTGCATCAGTATATTTGATGTTTCTTGTTGCTTAATCTAATTTGTATTGCTTAAAAGTGTTTTCTGATATATCTTTTCTTTAAAGTTTCATCTCTAATAAACATGTGCAAAATATTTTTTTTAAATTACAATTAAAACACATTTTTACTTTTTTACCTGAACTGATCTTTTCACATATTATCATCAAGTTTTTTTTACATTTAAGGATTGCAGAATAACAATATGGATGTTTCCAAAAAATTAGATATATTAATAAAAAATAGTCATAACTGACAATGTTTCATAAAAAAATTCTAAATAATATATTTTATTCTTGCACATCCTACAAGAATTGTATATCAATATGTCACAGAATTTTATCTTTAGGCATGTTTAAAAAAATTGACCAGTTAAATAATGTGTGGGGAACCAATCAAAACTGGTTGCAATCCTCACTAATATCAGTGTTTTTGTTCTTTGCTGTATAAAATCAGTTATTCCTGGAAACAGCAGATATTTAAAGAGCTAGAACTGATTTCTTCTTAGAAATATTTTTGGTACAGTGAAAAATTTTCTGTCATGGCTATTTTCTTCATTTTTTTTAGATTTCAGAGTTAGATAAATACACAAAACAAATTAATTCTAATAAAAGTTTAGTCAATCTATTCATACCTATCCAAATCTTGGTCTTATGGAAGATCTCAAATTTAAATATATATTCTTAAAAAGCTTTTAGATGATCAACTGCAACCATGTGAATTTGAACTTCTATTCAATATTTTAGGTTATTTATAAATTAAAGTATCAAATAAAAGGACAGCTATCTAGTAATGGTTCTAATTGCTGGCTGTGACTGAACAGCAGCAGCAATTTGGAACAGAGCTTTCAAGATGTTGTAAACATTTTATAAATATATGTAGAATTAATATGAAGAAAAAACAAATAACCCTGAAAAATGAAGATATTACAATAATGTTCACTGTAAACTTCAAAGTTGGCATAACAGAAATAACACTGTTTAGCAAAATTTCTCCACTTACTTTGATATCAAGCACTTTATGACAAAAATGTGCTTGCCTAAAATGTCTTTCCACCAGTAAACTACAGAAAAATACAGCAATTTTGGCACTAAATACCATTACAATTTAACACCATATATATATATATATATATATTTTTTTTTTTTTTTTTTTCTGAAGAGTTAATGGATTTACTTTTATGAATGTTGGATTAGAAATAAATCTATTAATACTTAAGAAATTGGTTTTAGATATAAAACTAAACAGATATGGGCTTTTTGAGAAAAATATTTTAGTGATGAAATTTGGTTGCCCTAAAAAGGGAAAATAGACATTTGCTGAGATATGATGTTCTCTGGAACTGAGTGGTAAAGCATGCTAGAACAAATAGTGGTTTTTCTTCAAAGTTTGAGTGTAGATTCAATCCTTGCTGAAGCACAAATTTCCTTTATTAAGATCACTCAAATAAACAGGCTGATGTAGAGACATAATACAAACAGTTTAGAATAAAATAAATATGATGTATCAATTTTAAATACAGTCATCCACAATAATAAATTTTAAAATAATAAAATATGCATTTATATATATAATATTTAATTAATAATATATATATATATATATATATATATATATATATATATATATGTGGTAATTATTATTATTATTATTATTATTATGACATACTGCAACTGCAACTTGATAGTTATAAATTTTGGTGTTAAAACACCATCATCAGTCAGCCTGATGATGGTGTTTTAACACTAAAATTGTATAGCTATTGAGTTGCTTTATGCTATTACTATTATAATAATAATTACCATATATTTGTATTAAAAAGTGTTCAATATAATTATATTGTAGAACTTTGGAATATTTTTCATTTGTAAATGAGTTATTACGTGACCTGGGTTTCTACCATGTGGTAGATGAAAAAAAAAATATATATATTGGCATCAGTTGTTCTTCTCAACATTATTCCTAAAAAGAATAGATATTGTATATAAAATTTATTGATGTTTTTTTTAATAAGCAATTGTGAATAATAGTCAATATTTATATTAGCTTTTGCCTCACATGAATCATTGTCATAGGTGTGAGTTGGTTAGGAGTATTATCATTACAAACTGGAAATAAAAAAAATTAAGATGTTATTAGAAATACTGAGTTACTAAATTATAAAGTCTGTCAGATCATTTAGATACCTAATAAGTGAGATAAATTTTACTGAAAATGATGTGAAAATTCACATAGCTAAAGCCTAGGCTACCTTGAATAAAATGGATATAATCTGGAAATATAATCTCTCAGACAACCTCAAGAGGAAATTCTTTTGAGCCACTTTAGTGGTAGTTCTAATGAATGGTACCAGTGCTGGTCATTAACTAAAACCCTACAGACTAGGCATGATGGAACCTACATTCAGATGCTGAGAGCTATACTTAACATATCCTGGAGATAACATTCAACAAAATTACAGCCCTATGGACCCATCCCTAATATTTCTACAATCTTACACAAATGCAGAATGCACTTTACAGGATACTGCTGGTGAACAAAACAAGAACTTGTGAGTAATTTATCCATGGAACAAGATGAGTTGATCACCCAGTAACCACTTACATTGACCAGCTATGTTATGAAACACAATGCTTCCTTAAAGACCTTCCAATGATGGTTGGCATGATAGACTTACAAATGTCCAACTTAAGTCCATCAAATAAAAATATAAAATAATAAATTATAAAAATAACTAATACGTAATTTCATTGGTTATTAATCAGACAGGCATAAATTAAAGATTACTGCCCAGATCACCCCTATATTAATTTACATTCTATTTGTCAAGTGTATGAAAAACAGCTAATGACTTTTGCTGTCCTTTAGTTGGAGTTATCATGTGAAATGCTTTTTGCTCTGTCTAAATAATCTAGGCATTGAGCACTTTTCATAACTAAGTAGATATTTGTTTGCTTTTTGGCCTTTTCTTTTTTTGTTCAATATTTTCTCTTGATTGAGGTGTTAGGCCTTTTTTATATATATATATATATACAAATTTTATCAGTTTTTTTTCATCTTAATTATAATTAGGATGCTTCTGATTATAATAAAACTATTTAATGGAGTCTTTATTTTTATTTATATCAAGTTGACTGACAGGAAACAAATGTATATTTCCTTTTAAATCAAAGAATCTCCTTTTACCATTAAACTAGAAGAAACATTACAGCAAATATTTTTTGAAACATGTATACCCACTAAATATAATTAATCTATCTATCTATCTATCTATCTATCTCTCTCTCTCTATATATATATATATATATATATATATATCATAACTGATGACTTATAAAATAAATTTGGCCATCACTGACAAGTTTTCTATTAACATGTCTTTGATAATTCAGAGTTTTGATTGTTAACCAAGGTTTACTTACTATTTAATCCAAAGGTGATGGAGAAGAGATAGAATCATACCTTTCTAACGGGTATTTACTTAAAAAATGTAACAATCAACTGGAATTTAAACTCGAGTTAACAATTTGCTGCAAACCTACCAACCATTACATCACTAGTATAAATATATATATATATATATATATAGTTATTGACAGACAGATCTGTTTTGCTGTATCACAGCTCATCAGTACAGTTAGACAGTTACAGTTGCTTTTACCCAGGATTGTGGCCCAACTGAAATGGCGTCAGTTGGTGATTCTACCTCTGAGCTATGGGCGCTCAGTAGAAGGAGGCAGACTTTTAGCATGTGATATACCATGTAAACATACACCAGTAGCTACAGTGTTTTCATTCATTACTGAATGAACAATATATATATATATATATATATATATATATATAGCTAGACAGACAGATAGATAGATATTAAGATTATTTTGTGAGCAAAATGACATTTCAGAGGAAGTCTAAATTCTTTTTTTCAAATATAAGAATGCAATCAGAAATACTTAAAAAGAATTTAATTTAGTCTTATTAAAACCTAAAATAGTTTCTTATAGCCTGAAAACATTCACAGTCAATGAAGTAGATAAAATTTAAAAACAGTGACAATAAATTTATAAAAAGACAATCATTTTTTCTGTTTCTTTTCCTTTTTCTCTTTTTTGTCTTATACATATATATATATTATATATATATATAATATATATATAGTGAGTTTTTTCTATACTTTAAAATCATTTTTCCTAGTCTCTTTTTTGCCTTTTTTAATCTTAGTTTTTTTCTCCATTTACTCTTCACTTTTACTTCTTCTCTCCTTTTCTTTCTTTTTCTGTTTCTCACTTTCTAAAGTTCTATTTCCTGTCTTCACTTTAGTTTACTAAAACTTTATTTCCTTAAAATCTTTTTCAAACACTCCAGTTTCTCAACTTGTTTCTAACACTTCAAAAAAGAGCATAAATATGGTTTCATCCACTAGTTGTCACAAGCCTAAAATCAATGAAAACTATTTGAATGACATCTACCTAATAATCATCCAGCCTATCAACCATTCAGCCACCTAAGTGATGTCATTACCCATGCTAATATTTTTTTAAATAATTTCACCCAAAGAAGGTCGGGTAAAGCCACTAAGATATAATGGGTTACTGCGTATGAGAAAAATATATTATACAAATGTAATTTTTAGCATCTCTCTCTCTCTCTCTCTCTCTCTCTCTCTCAACCATGCTAATCCTGTAAAAGATTTAATTTGCATAGGGAATCCATCAGGTTTCTTTTATACGTCATATACAGTCACTCAGATCTCTTCAAGATTTGAGTGACTATGACTCTTTACAACTATCTTTTGGAGCTATTATTAAAGTTTGCATTTTTACTGTCTCTCTCACACTCTGCTCATGGAATATTTTATATGCTATTTCTCTCTGGCTCTCTTACCTTCAGTATATCTTGTCTTGTGTGTGTTAAATTTTCCAAGCATACTGTCTTCATTATGCATCACAGAAATGTCAAGTGTCTCTTTCTGATTCTATGTTTCAGTGTTCTTTTATTCAAATTTTCCTTAAGACATCCTCATTGCTCACATGCCCCATTCATTTGAATATGTGCATCTTTCTGTAGAAGCATATTAGATATTATAGCATAATATTAAGATATATTAATGACTATACATGTTAATATATTGATATTGATATATACTGATATTAATATCAATAGATAAAATATAATATATATTTACTAATATAGGTATTATATATATTAATAAATATATGTTAAAACTGTTTTTATATATATATATATATATATATATATATATATATATATATAATATTTATTATTAATTATTACTTTAGAACATGTATAAATTACAAACTACTACAAAATTGTACATTTTGTTTCGACATTGAAAGAAAAATTTCTCGTCAAGTAGGGAATATTGATGGTACCTGATGAGACATTGTTCTTTCAATGTCAAAACATAATGTACAATTTTGTAGTAGTTTGTAGTTTGCATATGTTCTAAAGTAATAATTAATAATCAATATTCATTGCTCTATTTTTATATTCAGAACTGTTTGAAATTAATGTTTTGAATATTGCAATTATTTTCTTCATTCTTTATTCATTTGGATATATAATATAGATGTTATTTTTATATAGTTTATATCTATATATATAATATAGTTTTATAATTATTGTATGTATTATTATTATGTAGTTATATAATATATATATATATATATATATATATATATATATAATGATATTAGTATTAATATCATTATAAATATATTAATATTAATATATATTGACTAATATTGATATATATTAATATATATTAATAAAGTTAATAATATAGTATTGAAATAATATAATGTTAAATTTTGTTGCCTCAACTTTCTCTTTAATCACTTTTTCGGCGGCCCTTGCAAAAACAAAACTGGCTTTAAATTGTTGCTAGTTTGTAATTGCTTCTTATTTTCTCACATGCCAGCCTCGTGTTTTGACAATGATTGAAATAAATAATGGCTGACTTTTGTCTGTATTTTTTTCCTTTTTACTATTGACCTGATGAATGGGGTTCATAAACTTATCTTAAAGTCATATATTTATATAAGAGAATTTGTTTCATTGCATTATTAGATCATTTAAATGACTTCTTACTTTTAGGCATATGGTTTGAATTAATATTTATGATATGGTTTGAATTAATTTAAAGCACTTGTCAATAAATCACAGTTAAGTTTTATACAATGTAGTATATACTGTATGGATGCTCATTTCAGAATTCAGTTGTCTTATAAAATTACAAAAAAGGAAGACATAGAAGAGATACAATCGGTCTTGAGTTAATGTTTCATATTTCAGTGTTTTACCCTAAAATTGGGAAATTCTTTAAAGATCTTAATCTGTAATATTTAATTCTATTTTAGATTTTAATTATTCACATTTCTTATGAAAGTCCCAAAATAAATTGAATTGCTATAGAAGAGAAGTTTGATAGTTTATTTTTGATAAATAGCAAATTTTCATGCCATGTCCCTTCAGGACATAGGAAATATGATTCTCCACAGATCCTTTTTTTATTATCTGTGAAATACCATAAATTATTAGAGTGATTTCCCACTGTCTTCTTCATGGTAAGAATTCAGGGTTTTCTCTATTAAACTGATTGTCTCTCCCAAAGCTAGAGAACTTAGTCTATTATCTATTTATCATACCTATAGCTGGGTATCAGATTCATGCCTCTCCCAAAGGTATTTATAAAACAAGCTTGGAATTTGTATTTTTTAGAAATTTTTTAATCATTTCATGCCAAGCAAGGCAGAAATGCCACTAGTACATAAAGGTTTACAGGAAATAAAAGAGAAAGAATAGACTGAGTACAGGCAGGATTGAGGAAAGGACAAAAGATGGACAAGACTCAAGAAAATAAAAGATGGTGATTGATGTTGTATTTTAGTTTTTGAGGATACTAGTTATCAGGGAGGTGCATTGTGGTGCAGTGGATATCGGCTCAGAACAATAAATTGGGGAGCTGAGTTTGAGTTCCAATTGAATTCCTTGCATTCACTTACGAGCAAATACCCTTGGGAAACGTATTAATCCATCTCTTCCCTTCAGTTATGGATTAAATAACAAGACAGACTGGGTTCTATAGCCTTGTCTGGCAACCAATCTACTTCAGAAAGTAATGGCAACCTACTGCAGGATAATTTTCTCCCTAGTTAGTCATGTCTCTTTTGAGACATGATCACCCAAGCGTGTATCACAGAGGGCACTTACCTGACTGACTGTGTTATCAAGGAAGCAAGTAAATGGAAGGGTGAAAAGTGCAAGAAAAGAAACTTTTGGACTAGAAGTAGTGGCTGCATTTAATTATTTCATCAGTAAAATGTGGGAAATCAATCCAGTAGCAAGATTAATTTCATGTCATTAGAGAACCAGGAAAATAAGAACATCAGGGCAGTTGACATGAAAATATTCGTAGAGAAGTCAGATGAAAATGATTTTTCTTTGCACACCATTATCTGCTACACTATCTCCACAGCAATAATAGCAAATAGTAGTTTTAAATCTTCACTTCCTTAGCCCTAGACAGAAAAAATATTATTTGTTTACTGAAAGTGTTAATATAGTTTGGATGAGCTTATAAAGTTTTCATTTCCATAACAAAGCTAATAAGAAATTGCCATTCTGCGTCATGCTAAAATTTCAAGAAAGAATCTTCTAATTTCTAAATATCATGTTGCTGGGATTGTAATATTTTTAGTATTGAAGCCATCATCTACTGTAATTACTATTCAATCTAAATTGCTGTCTCAAAACCAATTTCAATGAAGTTTGAAAGTCATTTGATATAATGAAGGAAAAATATTGATGTTCAGTACACAAATATATGAACTAAATTTGTATTTCATCAAAGACTGCTGTAGGTCACATGATCAAATTAAGTCCCTTATATGTTTACTTTTTAAACATCTTTGAAAGGAGATTCTGTTTGTATTTTTGCATTTATTTGGTAATCAAAGAGAGATTATTACACTGACAAAAGCTTTTAAGATTAGCTATCAAGAAGAAAATATCATAAGTATTCAACTTTTAATATTCATCATAAAGTAATCTTGCTAACAAGTTTGTAAAGCAAGATGCTCATTAGACTACAATGTGTATGAGTGGAGCAGAACTAACCTCACCATTTGTATACTCTTGGTCAAAATCTTATGACCAGATACAAAAGGGTTAAAATATATATATATATATGTATATATATATGTATATATATACATACACACACCTGGTCAAAATCTTAAGACCAGATACAAAAGGGTCAGTAACAGATACAGTACTGTTACTTTAATCAAAATATGTTTGTGAAACATTTACATTTAATTAAAAAATGTAGTTTAACAACAAACAAAGGAAAATTTTAAGCTTTTAATTGATTAATTTAAACAAACATTATAAAGTATTTTTTTAGTTGGTCATGTATGAAAAAAAATACTGGACAAAAACTTTATAACTACTCAGTGTGCTCATAGCTTCAGGCATGTAGACATCTACTTAGCTAATTTCCAGCATTAAATTTCAGATTTTAAATTGCTATGGGTAAAATTTTAACAAAGTTTGAACAGGGTAAGTTTGTTGAACATCAATGACATGATCTTTTATAACGAGCTATTGCAAATAAAATTGACCATAACAGAACTGTCATTGCTAATTTCATTAAAAATTAGTATAAGAAGAAATTGCTGCTATATTTGCATTGCACTAAATCTATGAATTCATAATGGAATGATATAGTTATTTTTAAATTGAATTTCCCCCATGAAAGGCAATAAAGCCACTAAGCCACAAAAAGTTACTGGTTGTGAAAGAATTATAAAACAGTAGCATTATTGAGGAGAAGAGTAATCAGAAAGACAACAGATAACAACTGACATTGAATTAAAATTTTGAAGATCAGACTTCACTGAAAAGCAACAAACCAGAAGAGAGTTCCACAAGTGAGAAGTGAAAGAAAAAAATGTGAGTATAAAACATACAGTTACATCTAGCCATTTCACTCACAAATTGATGAGACCTTGCTGCCAACCTAGTACTGCGCTTACATTCATAAAATCAAGGTACCATAGAGGAAAGTAATATTCTCTATCTATTACTTAAATTTCATTGCACAGGGGATGGTGATGTCTTTTTTTTCTTCCATACATGGTCAGCTATGCCTGATTTTTTATTTCTCCTTGTGTTACAGCCTTGCTTTCACACAATGCATCCTTTCCCTCCACCCCATCATCATCATCATCATCATCATCGCGATGCATTTTTGGTTGAGCCATGTCCATAATTAACCTTAATACAAAACGAGGTGGACCCTGCCTGATTGAAGATTTATGGCTGGATGTTCTTCCTGATGCCTATTTCAGACACTTATGACAGTCAGTTTTTTCAATTATTTCATTCCAAGTGAGGCAATAAAGTCACTAAGAAGCAAGGGGTTACCAAATGTGAAGAGAATATGTAAAAAACAGACACAATTAAGGGGAGAAAACAATAAAAGAACAGGAATTATGAAGGCAGAAATTAATGATTAACATTGCATTTAAATGTTTGAATATCAGACTTGATGGGAAACCAAGAAACCAGAAGAGAGTTTTACAAATGAGAAGAGAGAGAGAGAAAAAACTTGTTGAAAAGAAATGAAAATTCGATTGTTTGTAATTCCTCAAACAATGGTGGTGGATTGTCACAAATTTTTTGATAAGTGCAAAAAAGGTTAAATTTTGACTGTGGAAGATAAGTTGAATTAAAGTTTCCAACATAAAAGTTGGATTGTTGACTTAATCAATTGAATCAGAAGAAAACGAAAAGAAATGACGTCGACAGAAATATTGCTATTTCATTGGCTAAACCAAGGGGAGAAAATCACTTTGCCTCATGATGCAAGCTGGGAGTGATCTCATTGGTTAAAGATTTGATTTGCATGGACACCCTGTGTCCATCACACACCTCCCAAGAGAATTTGAGACAAGCATAAATACGAGAGCCCCAAAGAACCAAGTCAGTTGTTGCTGCTGCACCGGGCTAAGGCAGACAAGATGAATTCACCGCTGTTGTCACAAAGACTCACCTTTGGCTGTTACCATAATGCTTTGATTAAAAGCCCTGATAAGACTTTTTGAACTGTCAAAACTTGAAAAAAAAAGAAAACTTGAAATCTTCTATTGGAGTGAACAAACATTAATCTCAAACTAAAATTTTCGCTCCATTGTAAGAATAGAAATTCGACGACTGTTATATTCTATTTCTGTTTGCTGTGTTTTTTTTTTCATATATAAAAACTTTTCCGCAACTTATCTAGGTGTCATCGAATTTACTTATTTTATTTTGGTGCTGTTTTTTTTTATTAACCCAAATGTGTACACGTGTCCGGCCTGGTTTGGCATGGTAAAGATATAGCTATAAGATTTCAATGTGCCTTCCTTGAGATCAAAATTCACCATGTGGGCAAGGAAGAACACTATTGTAATAGACGACTTGAAGACCAGCTACTATGTCAAAGCCATCACGACGAACAACTCGAGAGCACTGTCACATTTTATCAAGAATCTCTAAATATACAGCAGAAGCACTGGATCATATATGGCAGCAATATTCAAGGCATGGATGAATGGTGAACTTATAGATTATAAGATTGTGTCATAAAAGAAAAATTGTCTAACATGACACAGAGCAGCAAACCTAGCAATGGATTCAATATAGTCTTTTCACTTCATGTCAGACAAGAATGTTAGCCCAAGAAGATGTAATGTCATTTTCTTAAAGGTTAGCCTCAGGAATGCTTTTAAATTTTCTATTTTAACAACATTACTTGTTTGAGTAATGAACCACTTTGCTCAGCTGTATAAATATGACTAATATTAATGGAGAAATGCACCTTTCTAAATGCTTCTAGTTCAAAGAAAGTGAAATGTTTAACAATCCAGGACAAGAAATAACGTTTTTTTTATTTTGTATTCCCTTTTGTAAAAATATCTTTATGATTAGTATAAACCTATATTTTTTCCTTCCTGTTGTGGGTTAAATAGTAGGGTAGACTGTTCTCACTATCACTAGCTGGTGAAGCATGTATTATGCAGCCATAGAAAAGACTGTGGAGTTTGCACTGATTCTATGATTTTGACTGCAGTTGATCAGATAGCAACAAGAATCTCCACTTAAATACAAATCAGTTAGTCAGTTAAGTGCCATATGTGATGCACGCTTGGGCAATCATATTTCTGTTGATTCATGACTGAATAGGTAAAAGATTTTCTTGCATTAGGTTGCCATTTCTTTCTGCAGTAGACTAGTTGCCAACCAAGGCTATAGAACCCAATCTGTCCTGCTATTTAACCTACAGATAGATGGAGAAGAAATAAATTAATACCTTTCCCAAGGCTATTTGAGTGTAAGTGAATGCAACGAATTCGACTGGAATTTGAACTTGGCTCTCTGATTTTTTATTCTGAGCCAATATTCACTGCACCACAACACACATCCACAAATGCATAAATATAGATATGTTGTTTTATTGATTGAATGGTTATTTGTTATTGTATAAATACATATAAAGTTGTTATATTGAACAAAACTTTTTAAAATAGTTTATTTAAAATTTTAATTTCAAAATAAAAATTTTATAATTAATTGATATTCAAAAATATTAAAGTACTGCTAAATGTGCCCAGTATTTTGCCCAGTGGAAACCAAAAAGTGCAAAAGAAAAAGAAAAAACAATACAAAAAGCATTTTTGACATTATCTTTTTGATTCCTCTTTATATTGGCTTTTTTTTATATTTTTACAGTTAATAACTTATTTCCTGCAGTAATACTTTTATATACATTATGAAAAGCAAATTGTCTCTGCCCAAAGTCATATATTCAATCAATTTACATACAGAAAATTTCTATATTGATTTACTAAGCAAAGCTTAAATGGGGCACAAGGTCACAAGTATAGAGTGCCCAGTTAGGATTGAGCTCACTACTCAGTTTGGTTGACTTTGTTTAATAACATACCAACCTGAAGTGGTTATTTCATTCTGAAATCCACATATTTTGACCAAAATTTTATAGCTTCAACTACAGATAAAATGTATTACTTGTCATTTTATTATAAATAGGTATTGTTGGTTGTTTTGGTATAAAAATGTATTATTTCATAATGTTTTGATTTTACTTGGGAGTTAATTTATTTGCACATTGCTTGGACCCTGATCTTCACAGTCAAAACTGATCTTAAACAAAAAGAGCTACTTAACCATTACACCATGTTGAAGTGCTGATTATATAATTTATTTGTTAAAAGATTATTTTTAATAGATAGTCGTATTGGAGTAGATATTCTGTTTTTAATCAAACAGTATATTTATATATCTATTTCTGCTGGCATGATTATTTACAATAAATTTTTTATGAAAATGTTTCATTTGGCAAAATTTGAACCTGAGATTCCTGTGGAATCATTTGTAACAAATATATATATATATATATATATATATATATATATATATATAAAATGATTTACTAAGCATAGCTTAGATTGGGCATGAGGCCAAAAGTATAGAGCTCCTAATGAGGATCAAGCATATTACTAAGTTTTAATTAACTAGACAATGCTCATGAAATACAAGATGATTGAAAATCAACTCACCATTTTAAAACACTTATAATTTGTTTATTGACCATTAGGACCTTGAATATGCTCTAGCTTATTTTTAATGGAAAGTAATGTTTTAATTACAAAAATTATTAAGAAACAAGTCACTGAAAATATTTTCCATCACTAGCCACTACTTTTTCCCTTCTTTCTTGTAGCATTTCAATTTCATGTCAGAAAAATGATACATTTTTGAAGCTAATCACAATTTTTGGGGATTTTCTTAAGAATGAAAGTACTGCCCAGCCAGACCATGTGCCATTGATTGTAACAAGTAATAATCAGATGGGGCAATATCTGTTAAATACAGCAGGTAAAGTAGAACATCCAATTTAAGCATTTTCAAGCATGATTTCACCCGTTTTGCAACATGTGATTGAGTGTTGTGATGTTGCAAAATCACTTTGTCATGTCTCTGCTCATACAGTCACCAATTTTTCTTTGATGCTCAGCTCAAATGCATTGATAGTAATCACTCATGATGGTCTGATCAGTTTGAGCAGCTCATAATAAACTGCACCCAGCTGATCCTACTAAGTGCAGAGGCTTTGAACCAAGGATATTCTATTGTGCTGCCAATGTTGATACATGGCCAGGCTTACACCAAATTTTCTACACATAGAGTGTTTGTAGTGTATCCACTTTTTATTGCAGGTCATGATACAATGCAAAAAAACCTTTCCTTTTCTACCATTGAAGGAGCTGTTCACGTGACAAGACGCCATTCAACATCTCTCAGTTTCAACTTGTACAGCACCCAATATCCTTTTTTTAATCACTCCTAATGTTTTCAAATATTTCAAAATTGTTGTCAGATCAACTCTTAATAACACTGCAAGTTCTGCTTGTACCTGACATGAATCCTCGTGGAGTAATGCCTCCAATTCTTCATCTTCAAACTCTTTTGGTGCTCTAGAGCATTCTTTAGGTTCAGCATCAAAATCATTACCTTTGAAGCATCTAAACCAGTCTCTGCAAGTTGTTTCTGACATAGCATGGTTGCCATAAGTCTCAACAAGAATTCTGTGTGTTTCAGCTGCATATTTTTTTAAATAAAGTAGTACTGTGAAATTCCCCACAAATACACTTTCTTTGGCATGAAATCTAACATGTTTAACATTATGAAAACAAAGTTGTTGACACATTGGCAAAATGGTATTCACTGAATTTCAAGCTTGCTTATAGTTCTTCCTTATAGATGCATTACTATATGAACTACATGCATGCAATTCTGGGAATGCCATCTGTTGGAAAACAGAAAGAAATTATTCAAGGTCTTAATATAATGTTTACAAGAAATGAAAATGAGAAGAAAGTGTTTATCATGAGGTTTTGTTCAAAATTCAATATGGGTACCAGATTTGCTACAAGCTTCTCAAGCTGCTTAGGAATCATGTCAACTGATTTCACCAGGAACTCTTGTGGTTTGAAAGACATAACTTCTTGTATTTGTCCTTCAAGTTCTTCTAAAGTCTTGGTTTGGTATAACAGATTTGCTCCTTCAACCAACCCAAAAGAAGAAAGTCACAGAGCGTCAAGTCTAGACTCCTGACAGACTACTCATACATAAATTAGGGAGTTACTTTTCACTTTACCCTAATCAAAATTGCTGAAATGCTGAAAGCAATTTTGAAATATAAAGACAAAATCAAATTTTGCAAGTCAGTGAAAAAACCTTTTATGGTCAACATAGGTGACAGAAGAAACTTAAAGTGTGTGAACGTAAAAAAAAAAACAACACGCATGCTTATGAACTTTCTGATGTACTTACCACTTGACTTATCTATTTATACATGATACCTTGGTCATCAGAAAAGCAAATACATCTCGACATGTGAAGTCACAAGTTTATTTGCCTGAAAATAGTCAACTTTAGACTCAAAAGATGTGTAGCGGCACAAATACCATTATGGACATTTAATATATCATACAAAAAGTAAGTAATAATTATAATAATAGCAAAAATAAAGCTTCACTTTACACAAAATGTTCACAGCTTCTCACACTTTTTCCTATATATATTTATATATATATATATAGTGATTTACTAAGCATAGTTTAGATGTGGCACAAGGCTGAATGTATTGAGAACCCAGGGATGATCAAACTCATTATTATATGAAGCCATTACACCATATTGAAATTTCTAAACATTTAGTTGAAGATCAATGAAAGTTTTATATCAGATTTTCTTATTCTTTTCCTGGCCCAGACCATTTTTTTATTTTAAGGCAGAGTTTACACATGAACTGTTTAATATCTTACAAATGTAGTTGGTTTTCATAGGACACTATCAAAGAATTTTTCAATGTCTTAATAAAGTTGTGCCTACAGTATTTACATTGTATTTCTTTGATGGTTTTTTGGCATAGCGCCTGTTTGTTGTAAAATATGGCAAAAGTGTGTTGTGGTTAGAGGAAATCTATAATTGAATGTTCTCCCATTAATTACAAGAGTAATAGGCAAAGAGTGGAAACAAACACAATGTAACAAAATTTCTACACATATATTGACAGCTTCTGCTCTGACAAACTTATCTCCCTGGTGCTACCTCTATATAAATTTACTAGAGCTACTAGATTGGCATCTAGGTCCCACCTTTTTACAGTCAAAACAGTCAAATGTAACCACAACTTCTACTCAAGGTATTTTTCCCACACTTCCTGCCTGTGAAACTCCCTTCTGTATATTTGCTTCCCTGATAGCTTCAATCTCTAAGAGTTTAAGTTCAACAACAATTGCCATCTTTTATCTCCCTGATTCCCATCTTTTCCTTTCTCCACCAACCACCAACCATCATATGTTGTTCTTTCTTCTTCTCGTTCTACTCTTACATATCACCCTGTGCATTAATATTCCAACTTATCCTTTCTCCAATACCCACTGTAACTTGATCATCTTTCTTTACTCATGTAACCCCTTGCACACCAGTGGTAGTATTGCCTTGCTTGGTGTGAAAAGATTATTAAAATATATATATATATATGGTATGGCACATGAAGATGAAAGAAGAATATCTCAATATTTTTAATGTCTTTAATGTTTCACTTTTATTAAAGTTTCTTTGCAGATTGAGAGAAGCTTTAATAAAAGGGAAACATTTAGATTGAGATATATTTTTTATTTGTACTTTTTTCTTTATTTTATCATGTTGCTGGATTCCAACCCATATATTCAACTCATATGTGTGTGTGTGTGTGTGTGTGTGTGTGTGTGTGTGTGTGTGTGTGTTTGTTTAAGCACAGAACATACACCGCTTACTTGCTACCCAGGTTTCTTTAACATATTGTTATTCTGCATATTCAGTTCACTTGTGTTGGTTGTGCATTGAGCACTTTTTTTGAACGACCATCTGCTGGTCTAACCAGCCACTATTTGTCGTATATATATATATATATATATATATATATATATATATATATATATATATATATATATATATATATATATTGTGATTCCCAGACAGATCTGTTTTGCTGTATCACAGCTCATCGGTATGGTTAGAGATCCAATCGCTTTTTACCCAGGATTGAAACCCGACTGAATTGATGTCAGTCGGCGATGCTACCTCTGAGCTATGGGCACTCGGTAGAAGGAGGCAGACTTTTTAGCATGTATATTATCATTATACACGCCCAATAGCTAAGAGTGTTCTAATTCATTGCTGAATGAACAATGCATACATGCTAGAGTAGCTACTGTTTTTCAAAGTCTTCTATTCTTCCAGAATGCTCAATCATGGTGTGAGTGTGTATAAGGTTAACTGTGGGAGTAACAGCTTTGCTGTCAATGTACAAGTAAATGTGCTATTTAATTCAATTGGACAACCTGTTCACTTATCAACTCTAGCATTGAGGCATACCAGTGATGAGATAATTAGTAACTGGAACAAAAGCAAGGAGAATGGCTTTTATAGGTTTCCATGAGCAAAATTGCAGAATGAACTTTCATGGTCAGAAATCAGACTTGGCTTGTCCATCTATTTTCTCTACTACTAAACATTACGACATTCATTCTTCTAGAAACATTTTTAAAATAGTCATAATTCTTATATGCATTTTATTATTAATTCATGTAATTTTGATGCAAAATAATTCCTCAAGAAAAATCAAATACATGCAGCCTTCAGGCAAATTTTCAACATAGTTGTATATATTTAAATGTTAGCACTCACAAATTTATAATCAAGAAGTAATAAAAAGTAAAGATAAATAAATTTAATTATAAGTTAAAAAATAACAAAGCTGTACTTTGATTTGATTTATATATATATATATATATATATATATAAGCAAATAAGTATATGTATATAATATTACCATATTCATTATACATGTATATAGTGCGATGGGTAAATTGTCACCATTTTATACTTTTAATTTACACATTGTTTGTTTTTGATCTTGTCGACAACACACTATAGTAGGGTCAGTTGGGCACCCTCTGTAAAAAAAATAAGCATCATAACAAAATTCACTCTGTCAAACATTTGTAAACAGCATGCTGTACTGCTTGGCATTCACAATGGAAGCTCCAATACAAACATTTTAGAGTGCTTGATGTCACTCTGAGGACTGCAGAAGTTTCAGAAGTAGTTGTATAATATATCCAGTGAACATAATGTTGTTTAAAGTGACAACTAGCAATAGCAATGTTATGCCTCCATTCATCTTCCCACAGGGCCTCAGACTAGTAGCAGAGGTCTACATCAAGTACCCTGAGATGGTAGAGCTGCCCTGGGTCAAAAGGGTGGCTATTGCAAGACTCTAAACAGGACTCTACATCACATCACACAAGCAGGGGAATCTAGTCATAGCTGTCAGACAATTTCTGTGACCACATCACCCCCTCAATCTGGCTATCTAACTCCCAAGACTGCAAACCCTTGTTTATTATGTGTGCAGTGCAATAACAAAAACTTCTTGTAACACCAATGATGAACTGAAGACAAGAATTATGGCAGCATTTACCAACTTAAATAAGGAGACCACCCAGAAGTGTTGTAGGAGACTCTGAAATTGTCTTGAAGCAGTGACTGAAGTCAACAGTGATTTTATTGAGTAAATTTACTTTTTATTATTTCAAGATATTTTTTGTAATTTTAGTAAATATATCTGTTAAAATTAGATATCACTGTTATTTTCATTTTTTCATAATTTAGGCAACAGTTGCACACTGTATGTATATATTTCAAGATGATGCAAAAGAGTTTACAGCCTGGACTACTTTTTGAAGTCAAAGATGGTTATTAATTTTGGGAGTGAAGCAGTTTTGGCCAAGAACTCTTCAACACACCCTCATATATATATATATATATATATATATATATATAAATATACATATTGTTATACACTACACTCCTTACTGTTGAGCACTTTTCTTAGATGTAATATTATTTCATACCTTATTTTCTACTTGTTTAATTAAATCATACTCTCTATAATAATTAAGATCATTGTGTGTATATATATATATATATATATATATATATATATAAAATATAAAATTATATACAAATGACAAGCACCGTGATGGGAACAAAAATGGCACCAACATACGCAACACTCACCCTAGCATATCTAGAAGAAGACCTATACACCCAAATAGGGCATAGACATGGGGAAAATATAAAAATATAAAAACAAAATTCACAAAATCATGGAAAAGATTCCTGGATGACTGTTTTATCCTTTGGAAACCATCATGGGGAGACATTAGCGAACTACACAATACACTACAACAACTACACCCCAAAATCAAGTTCACACTAGAATATAGTTATAAAGAATTACCATTTCTAGACATACTCATAAAAAACGAGAGCAATCACATCATCACAGACATTTACCACACAAACCCACAGACACCCAACAATACCTCCAGTTCAAGAGTCACCATCCAAAAAGTTGTCTAAAATCCATTCCCTATTCCCTAGCATGACGAATTTGCATGATAGTAAGTGATGAAATCCTCCGTAAAATACACCTAGAGGAATTACGAAAAACATTAAAAATGAGAGGATATCCCACATCACTAATAGACAAGGATTTCCCACTAGCAAAAAAGATACCATTAGAATCCCTCTGGAACTCAAAAAAACAACAGGAAAAAAAAGAAAAAAATGCAAACATTCTAGCATATGTTTCCACTTACAACAAGAACAATCCAGAATTATTCACTAGGATCAAAACCCACATAGAATTACTCAGCAACAATAAAAAAAATAAAAGAAATCTTAGAGACAACCAAAATAATTAACAGCAAATGCCAGTCCCAACATTTAAAAGACATCCTCACCTCATCAAAATTTGAACAACACACAACACAGGGGGTCACTAAATGCAACAAAAAAAGATGTGGGGTATGCAAAATAATAATAAAAGGAAAATATTTCCAGTTCGAAAATACAACTACATTCAAAATAAAATCGGATCTAAGCTGCAATTCAAAAAATGTAATTTACGCTCTAAAGTGCGACAGATACACAAAGATATACATAGGAGTGACACAATGCTTAAACTATTGTATCTCATTTCATAAGAGCAATATCAGATTTTCACATAACAGGAAATTATATGTCTCTAAACATCTACATGAATGTAGTGATGGCATTTTTTCTGTCACACCACTTTATCAAAATACAAATTATGAAATTTTACTAATGCAGGAAGAAAGATTCATAAAAAAATACAAACCTTCACTCAACAAAACAACATGAAAAACACACACACCAAAAAACATACAGAAATACGCATTCACACACGAACACATACACAACCCACATACATACACACAAGCACCATGGGAAACACACACACCGAAAAACACACAGAAACACGCATACATATACACACAGATAGACAAGCCACATAAATATACACACACACCAAACTCAAAAACAAATCCAAAACATACAGACGAAATAAATAAAAAACATCCACACACACAAACAGACACACAGACACACACGCACACACCAAACTCAAAACACTGTCAAAGAAATAGAAAACTAAATGACCAAATAAAGGAATAAATGCACTAAGCAATAGCACATACACAACCCACATACATATAAATACACAAAAACCTAAACATACAGATGAAATAAATAAAAGAGGCCCACACACACAAACACACACAAACACACAGACATGCACACCGCCAAGATAATACAAGGCATCAAGATACGTCAAGATACCAAAAATCTCGTTGACTTGGGATAAACACTTGACTCTTTCATCTGTTTATTTATTTATCTGTTTATCCATTTGAACACATTCTGATATGGAAAGAGACCATTCAACATGCCAGCATTTAATTCATATTATTTTGATTTATTTTATCTAATTTTATCTTACTTTATTTTGTTTTACTGTTTTTATTTATTTTCCCATTCTTCCTATTAACTTTATAAAAAGAACAACCTCGCGATCAAATATTCGAAGAAACCCAAATGGATTTATTCACCTGAAGAGAGTCAATTTTAGACTCAAAACACCTGTAGCATCATGGACAATTAATTCTTCATAACTTGTATAATTACAAAAACAATAAACATACACTCTAAAGAAAACGTTCATGACTTCTCACACTTTTTATTCTATGTATATATATATCCCTCCTGTGATGTTCATGGTGGGAGAGACAATAGGGAGGCTGTATTGTTTAAGTTCATTCTCTTTACTACTAAATCTGTGCTGGACTTGGGCAAGAATTGGCTCGTAAATTTTAATGCTTCCAAAATAAAACTGATATCTTTTAATTACCATAGAGCTTTACTCCTACCCGCTATCAGCATGGATCAGGCTATTCTCCTGAAAGCAAGACACAGTGCCTCCTCAGACAACTCTATTAGCCCACCTCAAGTGGAATGACTACATTAAATCCATAGCTAAATCTGCTGCTAGGAAGGTCGATTCTCTGTGTAGAGCCAGGAAGTTTTTCTATCTATCTTGCACATATATAAATCCACCATCTGCCTATGCATTGAATAGTGCTGTCACATCTGGTCAGGTGCCCCTTCTATTCATCTTGAGGTTCTTGACAAAATTCATTGGTGAATCTGCAATGTAATTGATCTTGACCTGGTAACTCAACTCCAGTTACATTCTCACCAACATAATGTGGCTTCTCTCTGTCTCTTCTACAAATACTTTCACAGCTTCTGCTCCAATGAGTTTAGCTCCCTGGTAACCCTCTGCATGAATTTACTTGAGATACTAGACTAGCAACTAGGTCCTACCCTTTTACAGTGAAATATATATATCAAATCCAACTGACATAATGTGTAGAAACATTAATAACTATATATATATATATATATATATATATATATATATATATATATATATAGTCATCCACAGACAGATCTGTTTCACTGTATCACAACTCATCAGTACAGTTAGACTCCAATTGCTTATATTTATATATATATTAATTGGTTTCACTTCATGCAAGGCAGTAAAGATACTGAGACACAAGGGTCTTTGGGGTATGGAAGAATTAGAAACAGAAACATTAATAACAAATGGGAAGAGGAAAGTATAATCAGAAAGTCAGGAGATAGTGATTGACATTGCATCTAAATTTTTGCAGATTAAGTTGACTGGAAAGCAATGAGCTGGAATGGAGTTCCACAAGCAAAAAGTGCAGGAAAAACTGTGAACATAGAATTTATGGTTACATCTAACCAGCAAAACTATAAATTGATAAGACCTCAACACCAGTCTAGTATGGCACTTAAATTAGAAAGGTGATGAGCTCATCCAAACAATTGCCATGATAGTAATTATAGAAAATGCACAGAAAGGAAAACATATTTTTGGAAAGTGACTGAAGACAAACTGCCAGATCAAGACCAATAATTTTTTGATTTTTATTCAGGAGCTCAAGGTAAATAGCAGAAACACTGGACCATATATGGCAACAATATTCTAAGTGTGGATGAATAGATATGTAAGATAGATCTGATTTGATTTTAATTTACATTTATTTTATTAAACATGTTTTAAAATGGTTTTATTTTCTTACTTGGGAGGAAATGATTAATATATATATATATATATATATATATATATATATATATATATCAGATTCAGACCAAGTAAAGCAGTAAAGTAAATAATCCCAAGGGTTTACTGGGTGTGAGAACATAAGGGAGAACATAAAGTATAATCAGGAAAACAATAGATAAAATTGACAGTTTTAAAATTTTTGAAAATCAAAATTAGCTGGAAAGCATTGAGCCAGAAGGAAGTTCCACAAGTAATAAGTGCAGCAAAAGGAACTGTTAGCATAGAATTTACAATTATATATAGCCAATAATTCAACAGTAAATTGAAGAGATCTCAATGTCAGTCTAGTCTAGTCTAGTATATATATATACAGATTCTACATTTTCTAAAATATTTTAATAGTCACATTGTAGTTTTTGTGGTGTGGTGATCAATATGTACATGAACTGCACTCAGATTTGATAAGCGGCAGGCAAATTAATTTCTATGATAGTGTAGTGGTATTTGATTTATATAAGCCTTTTATGTCATTTGTTGATGATTAGAAATGGAAATATGATCTTCCAGAGGGCACACAATATTGATTTAGACTAAGAGTGATTTTTTTGTCCAGGACAATTTGTAATATTTTAAATTTTAAATCATATTTATTCATGGCAACCATAAAGTGACATGTACCAGTAAATTATATTTTTTAATGGCTTTTTCATTTTGCTTAGAGTAAAGATTTGCCTGGGGAAATAGAATAAATTAATATTTTTTTTTATTTTGTCTTTATCAGAAATGTTTGTGTTATATTTTCTAAAATTGTTTCATGCTAATTTTATTTGCTTGTCAATGATATGGTTTGGCAAATTATTTTAAACATGAATATTTTTATATTAATCAACTCTTTATAAAATAATGTGCATGAAGAAGAAATTATTTCAACAATTATACATGTCCTTGAAAACAACTATTTTATATCCATGTAGGTATTCATATTGGTTATTAAGAGGAAAATAATTTATTCTTGTAGGCTTTTTTACATGGTAAATACTAAACTTCTGACTATTAGTCAACTTAAACATCAAGAAAAATTCTATTATTAATAAAATAGAGGAAAATAGTATAAAATAGAGATGATTTTAAAGGTTTCTTTAGGGATTTAAATTTTTTTATGGGATGTTTCATTAATATGAATATACTATGAATAAATATGACATTTATATATATATATATTTCAAATAAAACTTCAAAAATTACATGTGTTGTATGATCATTTCTGTGGAGTATATTCGTTTTGTCAGCAACTGTTTATTATGGAAAAATTCAAAATGATTTTCATACACAGGATGTTCCCTTAAAAAGAAAAAAAAGAAAAGAAATAAGAAAAAAAGTGGGATGGGGAGTTAAAAAAGAGAAGGAGCATTATGTTAGAAGATAGGCATCTAGATGCTGTTACAGAGGGTAGAGAAAAGAGAGGGAAAACAACAAGAGATACTGAAGTAGATTCAAACTCAATCTTTGAAAAAGACATTTAAAGATTACATATGTGTAAAGAAATAATAAATAAAGATATCACAGGAACAGAAGGGGAGGAAAGGGAAAAGGGGAAATGAGGGGGAAAAAGAAAACTGGGGAGATAAGGGAAAGTTATAGAAGAGAGTGGGAAAAAAGAGAAATGAAAAAGAGAGAAATGTATGTTAGATAAGCAGTGATGATAATTGTTATCCAAGGAGGGTGGAAAGAAAGGGATAGAAACATAAAAAGAAAAAGAAAAAGTGGGGAAAAGGAGAAATAGATAACATGACATATTTGGCTTTACCAAAAGTTTTACAAAAAAATTTTATGTTTAAAATAAAATAAGGGCTGACTATTTTTGAGATCAAATTAATTTACATTAAAATCTACCTTAGGAACAAAAGGGAAGAAGAGTAACAGAAATATGATATTAATGGTGGGTATAAATAAAGAAAATCTTTTTATATATATAAAAAATATAAAAATATATATAAAAATGAAAAATATACCTAATACTGAGAAATTAACTACTTTAATGAATCATAAAGATATGATATATTAAAGATATCATAAAGATAAAATGAATGATAAAGATATAGATAACTGTAAGGTAGGTTATATTTACTTTTAAGTGGCACCAATACATTAGTAAAGCATATGATATGAGTGAAGTACTTAATTGACAATTAATTTTTTTTAAATAAATAAATAAATAAATAAATATATATATATATATATATATATATATATATATATATATATACACACACACATATATACAGACACATACACATATATATATATTTACAGGTATATAAATGTAAAATAAAATTAAAATAAATATAAAAATAAAAATTAAATTAAATTGTAAAAGTTAAAAGAATAATATAATAAAAATAAAGATAAAATAAAATATACAATAAAATATGAGGAAAAAAATTTTAAATTATATTATAAAATAAAAAGTAAAAATATACAAATGTGATAATATATCATATGTTATACTGAAAAATACACACAAGCATATATCCTTGCATACATACACATCCACATACAATATCATACACACATATATATATATATACACATATATACATGCACACATACATATATACATATATATATACATATAAATATATATCTATATATATATATATACACACATACATACGTATGTATACATCCATAAAATTTCCCCACTAACATACCCATACATATACATATATATGAATAAACAAACTTAAAAGATCGTTGATGATAAAAGGGGAAGGATATTTGAGTAAGGAATTTTAAAAAATAAAATTTAATATTAAATTTAACGATTATAATTAGAATTAATATTAAAGATTTTAAAAAATTGTGAGTGCAGGAGTAGCTAATTTTAAGAGTATTTTTATTGAAGATTTTGTGTAGTGGATTGTTGGTATGGAAATGTTTACTTACTAGTTTAAGAAAATATTTTCCTATATTAATATTACATAGTCTACAGAATGGGGTTAAACCATATTACTTTCCTTTTTCTATGCTTATTTTTAGCACTAGATGGTTCAGAATTAATAACAGGTTTTTCATATACTTATCGAAGCTGCTATCCTAAAGAGCTTTGTTGTATAATTTTTTGTTTTCATTGAAAATTTTGAGGTTGGATGATAACTGGTTAGTTCTAGTGTTAACAATGATGGATATTTGCTTTATAGTATTAGGGTGGTTGAAATAGATATTAATATAGCTAGGGGTATTATTGACATTGAGATAAGGTTGGTGTGAGCAGTCATACTGATTAAGAATAATATCTAAATAGTTAACTATTTTTAGATTAGTGGAAACTTCAATTTTAAAGCCAAGGAACTTAGGGGCTCTAATGATTTTTTTGTGGTTTCTATTTGTTAAGGGTTAATGCTATTAGGGATCAATATAAGGCTATCGTCCCTATATAATCCAATTTGTATAGGGTCTACAATTCTACTTAATATATCTAATATGTAAATTCTAACAAGATCGGTAACCTGGGTTGAATCATATGCCCTTATGAAGACATCAAAACTATCATGGGGTCCTTTTGTTCAGGTAGAATGATGGAAGGTAAGAATTGATTTTCTAGCAACTAAAATAATTCTAATTTCTCAATCTGTGATCTCTACATGATTTTTGCAAAGCTTATGCCACTATCTAGGATGTCTTTGGAAATCAAAGAATAAAAGTCTACGATATCAAATTTAAGGAAGGTGGATTTAGATTTTTCTTTATTTTTGTTGAACCAATTAATGGTATCAAAAGAGCCTTTCCAGAGATTGGGGTGGGGTATGGATGAAATTCCTCAATTATTCTTTTCAAAATTTCTCTAGAGACTAACCCTAAATCCCTTTTAGTGGGATTAGTTAACCTAGTTTGTAATTTATTTTAAAAATTGGGTTTATGATCTGTAAATAAGATGCAGGCATCTTTAGTGAAAACCCTTCCTATCCTATTAGCAATATTTGAATCACAGGAAATTTATATATTTCTAATTTATTTGTTTTAACATTATTTTTAATGGATACTCATATTTGAGTAGATACTCTGATTTTTATTATTAAACAGCATATTTGTTTTTTTACATCTACCAGCTTGACTATTCAAGAAATCTTGTTAGCAAAATATGCCAAAGGACGCATATTTTCTAAGCAGACACAGAGCAAAAGTAACTTCTCAAAGTACATGAATCTGAGGCTCTTACCAACATATTCAGTTGTTCTTTTTTATCAGAAACAGCAGAGTAATTTTCTGAGATGCTGAACCTCTATAATCTATATTAGACTCATCAGACTCTTTTGAAATCCTCTGCCCTGTCCTCACATTGACACTTGAACATTTTGAACCTTTCAGCACAAATACAAAGCATATTGCATGCTGTTTTCAAAGTGGATTGTGTCATGGTGCTCTTTTATTCACAGAGAGTGTCCAATTGATTCTGCTATACTGTGCTGTTGACAAAATCAAAAACAAACAATGTGTATGCACAAGAAATATAAAATTGTCTCAATTTACCCAATACATCCTGTATGCATACAAACAAATAGATAGATAGATAGATAGATAGATAGATAGATAGATAGATAGATAGATTCTTTATTGAAAATATTCAAAGGATTGTATCTATATATCGATAGGAATTCAATGAGCAGTTAGTCATATGCTTTTAGAGAATTGAATTATAACTTCTGCGTGTAAATATTGTAACTCAATTTAATTAATCAAAATAAGTGCAGAAGTCTTATCCTTGAATGAGTTTTTATATAAATAAATTAGCACATGATGTAAATATACTATTTTGAAGGAAAATATATCAATGCTGCTTCCTGTTGGCCTGTTTGCAATTGCCTCCATGCAAACATTTAAATGTTTATATAAGTTTATAAATATCTATAGTCAGTAATCTCAAACATCTCCCTTCAGTTATTTGCATCTTTATCTATTGAATTTCTTTAGTTTCTTTAGTGTTTTAAGCAAACTTTTGTTTAATTATTTTTATAAATTCTGAAACCATCTAAAACTTTCTTTATCTATCAATGCATACTTTTCTGTTTGTAGTTATTTATACATACACACACACATACAGTATTAAAATGTGATGATGTTTAGTGCTAATATTACTGTTTTTTAGTGATTTACTGGTAGAAAGGCATTTTAAGCAAGCAGGTTTTTGTCATAAAGTGTTTGATATCAAGATAGAGCATTAATATAATACAATTAATATGCATATATAAATATATATATATATTTTTTTTTTTTTAATCATTTCACCCCGAGCAAGGCAGAAACGCCACTGATGTGCAGGGGGTTACATAAATGTAAAAAGATTAATTAGAAAAGAGTGAGGAATACAAGCTAGTTAGAAAGGAACAATAGAAAGCTGAGAAAGCAGGTGCAATGACAGGTACATGGGCGGAGAGAAAGGGAAGGTTATACAGGGGAGGGGAGAGAGCTAGAGGCCAGTGGTTAGTAGGTGAGTATTAACTTTGCTTTTAAATTTCTGGAGGTCGTAGCTGTCAGGAAAGCAAGAATACGGGAGTGAGTTCCACAGGCGGGAAGTGCGAGAGAGGAAGCTGCAGGAGTAGATATATATATATATATATATATGTTTATTTATGATAAAACATAGTTTAACAGTATGCTATAGTTATGGATGTGCATTGTGGTGAAGTGGATCTCAGTTCAGAATAAGAAATCAGAGAGCCAAGTTCAAATTCCAGCTGAATTCATTGCATTCACTCACATGTAAATCCCTTTGGGGAAAGTATCAATTTGTTGATTCTCTCTCTAGTTATGGGTTAAATAGCAGGACAGATTGGGTTAAATAGCCTTGGTTGGCAACCAGTCTACCCCAGAAATTCATGATAACCTACTGCCTGAAAATCTTCTGCCAAGTCAGTCATGTCATTTTAAAGACATGAATGTCAAAGCATGTATCACATATGGCACTTAACTGACTGATATATATGGATGATACTGCGCAGTCAACAGTCTATTTTATGCTAAATCTTACTGTCATGACATGAAAGTGGGTATTACTTCTGGGTGTTGACATCAATATCTACTTTTTATGTCTGTACATATATATATATATATATATATATATATATGTAATAGGTTGTTCAAAGAAATTTGTAAGATAATAGAAATAATACTAATACTAATACTGAGAGTAATATTATTTATTGCACATTGGCATTTTCTTCATACAGAAGCATGATGACAGATGTTCAAAATGGGAATACTACTCATATATATATATATATATATATATATATATATATATATAAGGACAAAAGAAAAACTTATCTGAGCCAATATCTTTTACTTTTGTTTTTAATTTTGTTTGTATTCATTTTACAGATATATTTCTAGTTATATCTAAATTTTTACACACACATACACACACACACACACACATATACATTTATATATATATATATATATATATATATATATAAAATTTTACTTGAGCTGAATTTCATTGGAGAATCTTTTATCACCGTGACTCATCATTTATGACACGTTTTAGTAAATAAATTTTTTCTGCTTCACATATATAATTAACCTTTACAAACATATCTTTGCGTTTCTAAACAGATTGACAGAAAGTAATAATTAATTTAATCTTGCCAAAAGGTTTGTATATCTTTCAAAAGTGATTTTACCATTTTTCTTGAAGCTGATGAATTGATTTTAGTTCCTTCATTACAAAATATTTATTTTTGAAAATATTCTTTAATCTCTCCAAAAAGTTAACCTGAAAATGATAGTTAAAATGTTAGAAAACATTAAATATCCCCAGCACATGTGGAATATTAAGTCTATTGATCTCTTCTGGGGAAACAGTGAAGCATCTGCAGTTAATATTGACTTGAATATAACTAACACTGGAATCTATGCAGCTGTTGCTGAATTGTATGAAGATGGTATTAAAAAGGTTAGTTTTGTGCATTAATGTGAGACCTGCCTTTGAAGTATAGAATCACAGCCTCACTACATTAGGTGTGGCTGGGGTTATTTCTGTAGCAAGTAGTTCATCTCACACTTCTTGCTTGTGGAAGTCTATTCTAGCTTCTTCCTTCCTGTCCAACTTTGATATTCGAAAATATAAATGAAATGTCAGTCATTATCTTCTGTCTTCTTAATTCCTTTTCCTTTATTGTTCTCTCTACTTAATAAGGTTTTCTATTTCTATCATTCACTCACACTCAGTAACCCCTTGCAACTTAGCTCTTTATACAAAAACCACTGCCACATCTATATGGCAGTGGTTTTTGTATAAAAAGATCAATGAATTTCAAGGGAATGCCATATTGTACAGGAATTTTAAATATCCATCTCTGCTGATGGAATTAAATGCTTTCCTGAAGTCCACAAAACAAATTGTGACATCTTTGCTGAAATTCTTCATTTCTTCCAGTATGTAGCGAATGGAGAGAATCTGAGCAGTTGTTGATCTACCGATCCTGAATCTATTCTGGTTTCTGCGAAGAAGTGTATCCAGTAAAGAAACAACCCTGTTAAGCAGCAGTTTGTTGTAAACTTTTGATGCTGTTGGCAACCAACAGAGATATGCCTCTGTACATCTGGAGCTCTAAACTTTCATGTTCCTTAAAAGTTCAAACTTTCTAATTATTGATTGAGCCAGTTCTTCTCTATAGTTCAGAGACTTTGTCTGCTCATTTAGAGAAACAACTTGATGGAATTTATACCAACGTGCTTAGAAGGATGCAGAACATCAGCTGGAGATCCTACTCAACATTGACCTACATCTATGGATATATCACATGATAAGCTTAAGCAGAAATGGCTGCAATTTGCTGGTTACTTTTATCCAGCACAGAATGAGGTGATTTCATTGTTGTTACTTTGGCATCCATCTGGAAGTGTTGTAGCAAGGAAACTAACATATCCAAACCCAAGTAGCTGAGACTCAGGGTTGAACAGAGAAGATCTGGGTACAGCAATGCTTGACCATGTTGTGTGAGGTGGGATTGTCTATAGATTTCCTGCCAACCATCAGTTGGTTAAAGGATGATGATGACCATGATTTAAGAAAAATGCTTTGCAAATACTGAGATAATAACTAGAAGGATATTGATCATTATAGAGAAAACTTTCACCTGTCTGCAGTTAACAGTGACTTGAATCACTGGAGTGTGTGTGAATCACTACTCAGACTGACAACAAAATGTTAGTTTTATGCATTGATCTTAATCCTGAAAAAGTATAGGCCCACAGAATCACTACACTAGGTGTGACTGTTTTTATTTCCATAGACAGTAGATCTTCTCATACATATTGCATCTGGATGTCTATTCTTGTTTCTTACTTCCTGGAAAACCTTGACATTCAAAAATTTAAATGCAATGTATGTCTTCTTAGTTTCTGTTCTTTTATTGCTCTTTCCCCCTTAATAATGTTTTAAATTTTGCATATTTCATCACACTCTGAAAGCCTTTACATCCTAGTTGCTTTATTACCTTTCCTGGGCTGAAATGATCATAAAAAAGAAGTCTTGCAAAATCTAAGATAACAACTGGAAGTGAATATCTGATGTAAATGTTACGAGGAAAATATATTAATACAACTACTCCCAAATATATTATGAGGTCTAAGTGGAAATGGGAAAAGACTCCAATTTGATTTTCCCAAATGGAAACATCAGAGTTCTTATTTATTAGAAAAGCAGGGCTGCTCTATTGAAAGATATGTAAATACTTAGATATATTTCTGTTTTCTATACAAACATCACATCAGCATGAATATTAAATGATCATTTCCCTGGAAATGATAAAACATAAAATAGCATCAATAAACTCTCTCTCTCTCTCTCTCTCTCTCTCTCTCTCTCTCTCTCTCTCTCTTATAACCACATTTTGGGAAAGGTATGATTTCAATATTCCTTATTTATTTATTTATTTATCAGTTATCACTAATAACAATGCATTTACCACTCAAAAAACCATGGTTTAATGTAGTATGATTTTTCCCTAATTTTCTAAGTCTTTCTATCTCTTTTTCTCATATATATATATATATATATATATATATATATATATATATATATATATATGAATTTAATTATTTTGCTTATTTTATAATTGTCTCTTGTGACCATGTTTTATGGGATTAGATTCACCCTTCAGCAAAGGCAGTGGTGAAATTTTTGTATCTTTTGGCAAAATATAATCTGTTATTGTTGCTATATATATATATATGTATTAAATGGAGAGAGGGGCTGCAAGGTAAAAATAATTTGTCACTCACAAGGGCTCAGAGATGCTTTTTAACTCTATCAAGGCTGGAAAGTGAGGTCTGGGCAGCTTCCACCCAAATATAGCAACAGTACTTCATTTTCAGCCTGATTTGGCTTTCATAAAGGTAGCAGAGAGCATGAGGTATCAGGTTCTTTTCTAATTCTGTACAGAGAGTTGATCATTTTACCTGTATCTTTAGTGAAGTATCATTTACAGAAGTTTTACAAAGTTGGATGTGAGTTTGAGGTCTAATACCCTCTCAAGGGGAAATCCATTCATTGTGACTGGAAATAGTTCGAAATCTGACCAGCGGTGATGTAACTATTTTGATTTTAGTGGCATTGAATGTAACCAGCCAGTTTTTCTCCACTGAGATGTTAGAACTAATTCAGTTACATCTTGCCAGCACAACTATAAATTGATGAAATCTCAATGTTTAGTACTGCAATTAACCTCATAAAGTCTAGATACCATAGCAAAGAGTTCATCCAAACAATTACTAAGTATTTTAGAAAAGACAGCGCGACAACCTTACAGCAGTGGAAAAGTGACTGAAGCTAAACTAAGAACCAATAATATTACTGATTTTTCTTTGGATTTTATCAAGGAGCTCAAGGTAAATAGTAGGAGCACCAGATCATATGTGGTAGCAATATTCTAAGCGTGGGCAAGTGGTTAACTTATAGATATGTAAGATAGATTCTGGACACACAGTGAAATAATTTTCCTTGCAACTGACCTAGTAGTAGATATTCATAATATTCTATAAACTGAGTCACAAATAATTTTTGTCTTTATGACCTAGTTACAATTATGAGTATATTATCTTAACTATCCATTCTTTGAATATATTAGAACAGGCAATAAAAATGGGTTATATATGAAAGTGATCAATGCAAAAGGTAGTGAAATGAGAAGATAAAATATGCACATGTGAATCCATTTCTTATTCTCCCTGCTATAGGTAAAATAGCAGTACAGACTAAGTACTATAGCCTTAAGGAGAACTTTGAATTTAAAACCTAAGGATGTTAAGTTGGTGAATTTGTGTCACACTATATACCCCAGTTCTCTATATTTGGTTTTTACAAAGAGTGTGGTTTCTTCTGCACAAGACTGTTCTATTTCTTTCTACTGTATTTGGCCAGAAAATTTTTCTCATCAGAATTAATCTTGTACATTTATTAATCTACCATTCCTCTGTGCTTGAATAGTGTTGCTATATCTGGTCGAGTGTTCTGGCTATTCACTTCAAATGTTCTCCTCAAAATTCGAAAGAAGGATCTGTGATGTAATCAATTCTGACTTGGCATCTTGACATCAGTCACTTTCTCACTGGATGACATGATGTGTCTTCCCTTAGTCTTTTCTCTAAATATTTTCAAGGCTTGGTGCCCTGACCACATGAATTGTTGTGTGCTACTAGATTGGCAACTAGATCTCACCCTTTTCCCATTGAAATAGTTAAATATAACCACCTCTTCTACTCTAACAGTTTATTTTCTTGCACTTACTGCCTGGGAAATTCCCTTCCATTTACTTGCTTCCCTGATAGCTACAAATTTTTAAAATTTTAAATGCACCAACAACTGCCATCTTCTATCTCCTTGAATCCAATCCATCTTTTATCCTTTCTTCACCAAATGTGTACCCTATTTTAAAACCCTCACTGTAACACCCTGCACACTACTGGCAATCCTGCCTTGCTTGGAGTAAAATGATTAAAAAAAAACTAAATGGGTGGAAGATGAATTCACGTTTTTCCCAAGAGCACTACTGTCAAGTGGAAGCAGCAGTTTCGACTAGACAGGCATAGACAAATAACTTTTAGCACAATAATATTAAATATTTATATTTTAATCACCAAGAATGTATGTTTTTTCATGCTATGCCATGGCAGATCATATTGCATGAATACATGTCAGTGATGGGAACATAATTTTACCATTCAATTAGTAGAAGCATTTGTTCAAATTGAGTTTTCATATAACTTCTCAATTAATAGAAGCAAGGAACAGACTAAAAGTATTCTTCTGTCAAAGCAAATATAATCAGACTACTTTTTGTTCACTTCTTGTTTCAACCCTTTAAGCCACTCATCTACACCCTTGTGAAAATTAATTGAAACAAAATGAATAACGTCTTCCTAGAATTTTTTACACTTTCCCTAATCACATATACATCATTTCTTGGCATTGCTTTTCTTTTCCAACCACATTTTCCTTTAAATTTTGGGCTGGTAGATCCAGTTTGTTTCTTCTCAATGATGACATGACTGACAGTTGAAAGGCTGACACCAACAATATCCACAATCTTTCTGCAAGGCTTGCCAGTGAGTTTGTGCAGTGTTATAATTTTGTACGCTTCCTTGAAGTAAGTTTTATCACAAACAATGGCCAACTAATCGACAGTTGAAACAATGGTGTCTGGGCATGATAAAAATCTGATTTAGTCACAGATGATGCAGTATATTTTAAGGCCAAACGAATTTCATCATGCACCCCAAAAATAGATACATATTACTACAAAACACTGCAAATGTCCTAATCTGAAGAAAAATAGAAACTGATTACACTCTTCACTCCAGTGGGTCCAAAACTGGCTGTATTGTAAAAGAAAGGAAACTAAAGCAATTGTTTCAATTAGTTTACATTAAGTGGTAGTCCTGTGTTGCCTTCAACATTTGTGTTCCATCAAAATTTATCAACTGCTCTTCCCACTTAAAATAGCACATTTTAGGCATTTACCAAAAAACAATAATATGAAAAATTCCTCTTCCCTTTGGAAATCATTTTGATTGCAGTTTTCTGAGTTTAAACTAGAAAACCCTTGACAAGAAAACGTAATTTATTCCAAAACTATTTAAAATACGCCAGCTGTATCAAAACTGACGATATTGTTGTTATGAGAAAATATATTGTATAGAGAAGCCTAAAAAATGTTTGCCACTGGATACTTTAAAATGAATTCTTTTGCAACAGATTAATTAAAGTAAAATGATTCAGCAGAAAACCTTGCCTAGACATGATAAGTGAACTTACTGCAAGAAATATTTATCTCTTCCCTTCTGTATTTGTCTGTATGCACACTTATTGTTTGGCTAAAACCTCTCATGTTACTGATATTGAAGTGAACTATTATCATTCTCTTCATATGCGATTTGTATCTTCTACTCAAATAGCTTCTTCTCACAAAACACTACTCTGTGTAATCGACACCCAAGAGGATGCTTTCCTGATCATTAAAATCTTAACCAGTTCTATTCTAAGATTAGCCATTATCTTCTCCACATAACCACATAAACTCTGCCCTTTACTTCTAATTCTGACATCCACTACATCGAGTAGCCTTGTACTGGGTGGTCATTATTGCTAAAAAAGGCAAAATATAAGAAATATGTGAACATATCCACTATAAGTAATTTAAAAAATGGTACTCAAATTTTGTTGTCTTCCTGCAACTTTAAGTTTTATATGAAATCTCAGTTTGTCATGCAGCTGATTAACAATCTTCATGCACTTCAATGGAGAAGATATTCAATTCTATCTTAAATTATTAGTATAAAATTTGTTATCTTGTCTTGTATTTGATGTCTTTTTTATATTTCTTACTATTATAAAGGTAATATATAATTTTCATTTATGAAATTAATATCAAACTGCTTGAAAGTCTAAAGAAAATACTAACAAAAATAAAAACTATATTTCATTTTCCTTCAGAAAAAAATGAAATATATGTATGATTCCTATCAGGAAGAACAGCTTTTTGATAAAGACTTGATTTCTAGGCCATAAGATATTCATTCAAATATGTCTACTGAAACATGTGTACTTATATATTTATTTAAATTTTGATGGAACACAGCTGTTGGAATTTGTTTTCTTTCACCATAATGTCAGTTTTAGACTCACTGGAGTAACAGAGTGTAATCGATTTAAATAAGACTGACATGTCAGCTATGTGAGAAGAAGTGCAAGACTCTTCTTCATCTTCTTTATGTGTCATGTCCTTTCAGGACGTAGATGATCATGAATTTCCACTTGCTCCTATACATTGATGCTCTTAACATTTTTCTTCTTGGTGTCTCCCCCAAACACCACTCTGCCATCTATTTGCTCAAGCCCATCAAGTATGACTGATGCTGCTCTACCCTGTCTCTCTTTCCCTCTATTCATCCTGTGTATATTAGATTCTCCAAGCCCTCTTTCCTCATTACATATGGGAAGAACTGCTAGGCTTTTGAAAGTCTTAAAAGCCATTTCAAATACCATCAGCAACAAAGAGATGGTTTTACTCAGTCACAAGTTGCGTTCTACCATATGTATATATATATATATATATATATATATATATATATATATATGTATATATATATATATTTATGGTGTATATATATGGTGGAGAAATGGATAGTGGCTTGGCTTGAGGAATTGGGGAGCAGAATTCAAATTCCAGTTAGATTCATTACATTCACTTAACCTTGTGAAAGGTATTAATCCATCTCTTCTCCCTCAAGCTATGGATAAAATACCAGGACAGACTAGGTTCTATACATTGGATAGCGATCAGTCTAGGAAAAGGAAAACTCTGAATTCAAACCAGCCTGGAGAGGGTTGGGCTCTGTCAGGCTGTTGTACCCAAAAGAAACACCACTTCTACTCCAGCTGCATTACATGAATCATGGGATATCAGGTTCAGGATACATACATATAGATAGATAGATAGATAGATAGATAGATAGATAGAGAGAGAGAGCTAGAGAGAGTATATGTATGTATATATCATTATATTTTATCACTTTAAACATTATTTTTAGTGAATACCAATATATGAGTAGATGCTCCATTTATTTCAAAACAGTATATATTTACTTTCACATACCAGCCCAAATTTTCAAAAAATACTATTAAAGAAAAAAACTGCACCCTCTGGCAGAATTAAAACCTATACCTCCTTTGTCGGAAAAACCATCATTAGATCCAACATGATTTTAACTAACTCAGCCACAAAGAGCAATATCAATAAAGTAAAGTTGAATATAACATCATCTTTCTTGAAAGTTCATAACTGCTCAGTTTCATATCTAAAATGTATGCCAGGCAATTTCTAAAGAAGTTAGAGATTTTTATTTATTATTGTGACATATTCTTATCACTTTAAACTTTTTTTAGTGGATATCCATATTTGATCAAAGGCTCTGTTTATTTTTAAACAGTATCAATATTTTCATCTACCAGCCTCAATATTCAAGGAAAAAAATGTTAATTTTAAAACATTTTTCAAATTCTAGAAATGCTCATAAATATTCATGAGGCTAACTGTGCAAGTCAAGTTAAATAGTGGAGGATGCTAAATGCTTTAATTTAATGTCTAATAAAAAAGTGAGTAAATGATATTGTTGATTTTTAAAATTTTTTTCATATAATGTAATTAATATTTCTATTATTTCAGTTTTAGATTAATGTATTGATTATATATTTCAGATAATATGAAGTTAGGAATTTAAGCATTTTCTTTTTATTTTTAACATTTTTATAGTTGTAAATGTTGGCTTGTGAAAGTACCAATCCTTTCAAGAATGGAGATTTCAAAAACATTCAGGGTGCTGATTTATATATATATATATTCATATAGATAGATATATATTGTCAGCCACAGACAGTCCTCTCTCGCTGAATCACAGCTCCTGAGTACGGTTAAACATCTGATTGCTTCTAGCCAGGATAGAAACCTGACTGAACTGATATTGGTTGGCAATTCCACCACTATGCTATGGGCACTTGGTGGTAGAAGGTAGTAGAAGGTATATATATACACGATGCAAACACACATCAGTAGCTGAGTGTGTTCAAATTCATTACTGAATGAACATGGTGTAAATAGCCATGAGTAGTTATGGATATTAAAGTTCACCATTTCTCTATAGTGCTCACTTGGCAACCAAGAGCTTATATATATATATATTCTATTATTAAAAAAGTTATATATAGTAGTATATATGTGTGTATGTGTTCCTTGTGTGTTTGAGATGCCTTGGCTTCCTTAAAGAAAAAAACTTTAAAGAACATTAGATTCTTGAATCTTTGTAATGTCTGTGTGTGTGCATGCATGCATATAGCGTGCAATGGGTAAATTGTCACTATTTTATATTTTTAATTTTGTGCATGCACAGTGTTTGTTTTTGGTGTTGTTAACTACACAGTATAGTAAGGTCAGTTGAGGCCAACATCAAGTGCCTTGTAGAAGTAGTGCTGTCCTCAGTCAAGACAGTGGCTGCCAGAAGACCCTATGTCTAGTAACACAACCCAACACCCTGCTACATAAGTAGAAGAACCCAGTCATGGCTGTCAGACAATTTCTGCAACCACACAATACATTACAACTGGCCTCCCAACTCCTCAAACTGCAAAACCTTTGATTATTACGTGTAGGGTGCAGTTAAGCAAGAGACCAACAAAACGTCTTGCAACACCAATGATGAATTGAAGGCAAGGATTATGACAGCATTTACTAACTTAAGCAAGGAGACCATCCAGCAGAGATGCAGGAGATTCCAAAGTTTCTTAGGGCTGTGGTTAAAGTGAATGAAGATTTTATTGAATAAATTTAATCTTTAATATTTCAAGATATTTTTGTAATTTTGTTAAATATATTTGTTAAAATGAAATGTCAGTTTTATTTTCATTTTTGCGTAATTTAGACAACAAGTTATGCATTGCATCATGTATTAGTGTGTGTGTGTGTGTGTGTGTGTGTGTGTGCATAAAAACATTTACAAAAATCAATATGATGTAAAAATATATTTTAACAGCATTCCTGTCTGCTATTACAAATTCTTTGGGAAAAATGTCATTTTTCTTGTATAAATTTCTTGTCTCATAGAAAATTTTGATTTTATCAGATGTGCACATGTATAACAGTAACAGATAGATATATGCATATACATACACACACACACACATATATATGTGCTTAACACATGTATATATGTGTTTTTAATATGTCTACATATATATGTGTATGTATGTCACTGTCTACATTGATGCATATGTATATGTTTTCTTCTCAAACTATTTTAGCATTTCACATTAAATATCTCAGCCTTAAATTCTAGATCAGAGAAATAAATTTTAAAATTAAAATAGTTGATACTGCCATACACATATAGTTGAAAATTGATGCACACCCATAAAGAACAGATGTCTATAAGTTAGATATGATTTCATATGCAATAAATTTTTAAATGTATTGATTTGGCACATCCATTATTCATGATTTTGGGAGAGTTCATTGTTTATGTATTTATATTGATGATAAAATATAAGCTACTAACTGACACCATAGTGATGATGAATAAGCCTATTTTTATCCTATTACTTAAGTTAAGCAATGTTGTTCCAAAGCAGTATTTAAGTGGGTACATGTTTCGAAATACATTTGAAAATGTGTTCCCCACCCTGCCTGAGAGAAATTAAAACTACTAGATTCTAATCATAATTGCAAGGAAACGTCTCAGAGAAAGTTTCAAGATATCTGATAAAGTAATGACACTATGAAAGTAAATGTAAAACAGATGACAATATATTTAACACATGTGACTGTAAAGATTATTGCTTACAATGTAAATATTATATCTACGTAACAAAAATACTGGCTTGGATATTCGGGTAGCATAACTGTAGGAAATGGAAGTTACCTTGCACAAATACTCTTGGAGACAAGAATGGATACATCTCTTCTCCCCATCAGCTATGAGTTAAATAGCAGGAGAGATGAGTGTATCTAGCCTTGGTGGTAGCCAGTCTAGGAGATGGATGACTAGTGAAAAAGACAATAAGAAACCACTCCCATATTTTTCTTTCATAATAAATTCTTCCTCCTTAATATCTTGATCACATGAATTTATGACTGGACTTTTTATGTGATATCTGCCTTTATGCATGGTAGCAAATGCTAGACAATTTCTTCAAAGATGAAAGAAAGACACAAACAACAGAAATATGGTTCTACAGAAAGATGCTTAGGATATCATGGAGCAAACATGTGAGCAATGACAGGGTTTTGGAGAGAATGGAAATGAAAAGGAAATTTATACTTAACATCAGTAAAAGAGCTGAAGTTTCTCAGACACATAATGAGGAAGAAGGTTTTAAAGAATCTAATACCCACAGAGCAGATAGAGGGAAAAGGAGACAGAGAAAACATATACTTGATGGCCTTAAACAAATAGATGGCAGAGCAGAGTTTGAGAGTAATGACAGGACAAAATATTTTAAGAGTTACAAGATACAAAAAGTGTAGATGGCCATGATCCCCTACGTCGTGACTGACGGGTAGGTCTCATCATTTTGCTGTTGAAATAGCTAGATGCAATTTTATTCTAATTGTTTCTTTCCTGTCACCTACAATCTTTAAAGATCTAAATGCAACATCTCTTGCCACCTTTTTTCTGAAGGCTGTTTGTTTCCTTTCTCCTCATTAAAATCTTTGCATTTTCTTTCACTCTCAGTAATTCCTTATCTTTTAGTGGCTTTATCCATTTACTTGCGGCAAAATGATTAAAAAAAGATTTTTTTAATATTAGTTTCTCCCCATATAAGGCAGGATCATCATAGAGTGAGAGAAAAGTAAGAAAAAAAAATAAGTTAAAGGGGATATTTAAGCAAGATGGGAATTAAGGAGAAAGAAGATGGCAATTGGCATTTAACTTAGAGATTGTAGCTATCCGGGAAGCAAGTATGTGTAAAGTATCAATTCTACAGTGGTGGGGGGTCAAAAGGGGCCAAGCCCTTCTCACCCAAATTTTGGCTGGCCTCTTGGTTGCCCCCTTCACTTTTATAAGCTTTAAAAATTTATGAAACTGATCAGTCTCTGATTTTGATAAGATTTGATCTTCATCACTTTTCCCACTGTGTTTTCTTTTTCATTTAGTTTTTTAAGGACACATTCAGAGACCAGTTTGAAAGAAAAACAAACAAAATAAAACAACTAGATAGATAGAAATGGACATGTTAGGTAGGGAAAGAGACTAAATAGTTATATATTCATGAAGAAATGATATCTAAATTATTCCTTATTTTAAAGTAGTGTCTTGATCATATGGTTGCACTTTACTGAAAACAAATTTTTAGCTGATTTTTGTATGGCTGTGATACCCACAGCATTTTGATTGTTTTGTTGCATTATTTTATTTTCACATTTTTTTTTAGCATTTATTGTTTTTTTTTGGTTCAAAAAGTTTTGGAGAGAAAAAAAATCAAAACAAGCAAATCACACTGTTTGGCTAGTATTGTTGTTAGTATTAACCCATTGGTTTTGTTTGGAAATTTTGTTTTGAAAGTAACCTCTCTTGATAGTGGAAAAGTGAGCAAGAATAGATTAGGATTTCACTACTATGAATGAAAAGTTATTCCATTTAATTTAGTGAAGTTACTTAGTATACTTATACTAAAACTCATTCCTAAATTAAGTTTGCTTAAGTTTTCCCTGCCACCTCTTACACCTCAGAAAAATCTTGGCCTCTAAGTGCCCCCCACTTTCAGAGTTCTACAATCGCCACTGTATGTGCAAGACAGTTCAACAGGTGGGAAGTGCAAGAAAAGACACTTCTAGAGTAGAAATCATAGAGAGCCATGAATGGCAGCATCCTGATGGTATTATGGTTTTGATCACATTTGGTCTTGTGTCAGAAGAAATATGTGACTTAAAAATACTATAATCTATTTTTCACTCTTTAATTTTCTTCTGTGTGTGAGTGTGTGTGTGAGAGTTTGTATGTATGTGTATAAATTTGAATGCATTTTATTGTGCATATATGTAGAGTGTGTTTGTAGGACATGGTAGAAATATTCTTAAAGTCATACTTCACCTGATACAAGGCTTGAGAGACACCCAAGTAGAAGGTTAATGTTAAAATGTTTCTGATCAATGAGGTGTGTGAATCTTTTTTACAGTATGGTTTGCCCTGTGTCAGGGACCATTTGAGATAGAGGGTTATATTAAGAGGCAATATGTACAGATAAGTGTGGGAAACAATGGTTAAGTGTGTAAAGATCAGGTAAGGTTCTCTTGAGAATTGGTTCCAGAGAGCAATGGCTTGCAGGAAAAATCTGTTGGAGTTGTACTTAATTTTCATCTATGTTATGTGGATGGAATGTGGGTGGTGTATTACTATTTAAATGGCATGGCAGGTCCTTGTAATGAATGTTTGAATTGGCATGACCAGGGACTGCAGTTTGTCCAGCACTTTCCATGGAACTAGCAGCAGAGCAGCAAGAGGCTTGCTACATAAGAGGGTTGAGAATATATGAATGAAAGATGGTAGAAAGTGAAAATTATGAGGATAAGGGGGACAGATAATGATTTATCCTTGACTTGAAAAAGTTAAGATTTTAATATTCTGGGAAGCATCCAAGCAGGTGTTTATTTCACAAAGTAACAGATATTGAGATAAGTGTTTGGTAGGTGAGTATGTAGAATGAACAGATGTACATTTCTGTGTGTGTGTGTGTGTGTGTGTGTGTGTGTGTGTGTGTGTGTACAGAGAAATGTATTTGTATCAAATTTAAACTACTAATACCATTATTTTTCATTGTGGTGCAATAGATATTGGCTCAAAATTAGAAATTGGAGAGTTGAGCCTGAATTAAAGTTTGAATTTGTTACATTTAATTACACCCAAATATCCTTGAGAAAGATATTAATACATCCCTTCTCCATCTAGCTATGGGTTGAATAGCAGGACAGATTAGATTCTATAGCCTTGGTTGACAACCAGTCTACCACAGAAAGAAATGCCAACCTACTCAAAAGAGACATGATTGCCAAAGTGGGCATTGTGCATTGTGTATGGCGCTTAACTAACTGACTGAATAAAAGTATAAATAAGATAAAATTATTCAGTGACATTAATAAATAAATATTTTAGTTTTAATTTGTTTTGTATAAACCAAAATGGAAGCATTCTTTATTTATGAAGTATCTTTATAGGATTCAGTTTAATATCAGAACAAGAATTTTCCAAGATTCCTTTCAGCAAAGAACAGAAACTCAAAACCTCATTATTTAGGACAAGCAAAACTTTTAACAAACTTCACCAAAGACAAGGTTCTAAAGCCACTGACGGTAGAAATTTACAATCAAATTGTAATGATGAATGCAGTGTGATATGAATAGAGGAGAAGGTGGTCTGACAAAGAGATTATGAGGATAGTTAATGATTGAACCTGAAGAGATCAAGATTCGAGAGTTCAGGGAAGCACCTGACTCTCCATTCCATAAAGTGTTTGTCCTTGTGAAAAAAAAACCTCTTTAGGTAGAACTTCCTTCTTACATTTGGAATACTGTGAAAATAAGAGTGATTCAACTCTGGGTGTAGCAGGGAATGTCCTAGCATTAAAGATCTGATGTAATGGAATAAAAGAATAGAGCTTATCTGAACATTTGCCATGGAAATAGTGACAGAGTGCAAATTTGTATTTGTGCAAAAGAGTGTGTTGCAGGAAAAATAAGTCATTTCCCCATCTATTAGTAGATTTGAGCTTACTTAGTAGTTTCTCTCTAATGATTTGTACTTTCTATAAGAATTCTAGTATGTATCTGTCCCAAAAAGTAGATCCTCATAGCTAAAAGAATGAAGTGTTTGGGTGAGAGTGTCAATTTGTTTGCATATACATGCTTAATACTCAGTTTTTTGTAATCTACAGTGTTTAGAATTAGCTTGATAATTTCAATTTTAGAAAATGCTACTTTAATTAACAGAGAGAAAGCAATTTACTATGACAAAAGTAGATAGATCATCTACACTTAATTTGCATCCGGGTTCTTACAACATTTTACCATTCTTGATACATATTATCACAATGTAGACTATTTTATAACAAAAATGATAAAAATATAAGCAAAAAAAAGGAACTAAACAAAATTGTATTGATTAGATACCCAGATATCTCTAAAATATGTTATTATAGTAAAATTATTTTATATATGTTTTCACTCTATTATTATCTAATTTAAATATAAAAGTTTAAAATTTCAGCCTTCATTTTCATGTGTAGTTACATCAACATAAATGTCACTTTAGGCCATTGAAATTATGAAGGATGAAACATATCACATGATATTTTTTTCGACATTGTCATTAATTTTCCTAACAGTGTGTAGATATACATGCTTCAGTTTAATCCTGAGAATATATTGAAATTTATACTTGCATCTACTGTGGAATCTATTTATTTGTAAAGATTGGTAGGTCATGCAAAAGCACATATTAATATATGTGTAGATGGCTGAATGAATGCTTGTAGAGAATTTTGCCTAATTGAATTACCTATGACCTGTTACAATCAATCTAAATTTATTTTAAATGTTATCATTATTCATGGTTGTAGATTATAAGATAAGATGCATGAATTTCTGTGAGTAGAAGTTCTAATTACTTATATTATTTACATTATTTCAAACTGAATCCTTAATTTAATCTGTGGGGAAGATTGTCTAAGGATTTCTTGTAATGTTCTTTTTAAATGCTACCCAGTTGGTTATTTGCTCTGTTTATACTGAATCTCAGCTAGGGATTGAAATCACAATTGCTATGTCTTCAAATCCCCAAACTAACACTTTAATACACAAGACTATTGCCCTGTAGACAATCCTAAAGGTCACTCGTATTAAAAGGCAACTGAACAGGGATAGAGAACACAATGGCTGAAATACAACAAAGATTAGTTCATTTATCATTTAGTTCTGAAGACAACTGTGTCATCAGTGAATTTTGCAAATCAAGTCTTGAACAGTGAGGACACTAGAAGTTGGAGGTTGGTACTAAGGCCAATGTTGCATAGTGGTTCTACTCTCTTTGGACACTGATTTTTTATGCATGCGCTGCTTTGAAGTTAGTAGAGACTTATTAGATAATGGCATGACAATGTGAATGGTTGGCAGCATTCTTATCTAGCTTCTTTTGTCTTACTTTGTACCAGTGATGGTTAATTTTGATTGTATCTTTGTACCATTTTTTGGTAAGCTTTGATGTCTCCTGTCATATAGCAGTCCTTTGTACAATAATTGCCTGGAAATGTTATGTTGCTCCATATCAATAATATGGCCAGTCCATCTGACTTGTGCCTTGATTAGCATTGATTCAGTGCTGGATGAGTTCACATAGTCAAAGATTTAAATGTTGGTGATGGGATACTGTGAAGTGATTCTAAGTATGAAGCGAAACATTTCCAATATCTTAATGTGTCTGCAGTAGAAGATCTATGTTACACATCTGCAGAAGAAAGAAAGGAGGATCACTGCAATTTGCACTTTTAGTTTTGTTGACAGGTATATGTTGTACTGGTCTAGCATTCTGCTACAGAGTCCAAATGCAAACAATATAAAGAAGATGCATTACTTTTGATGCTAGCCTTGTAGTACCTTATAAAAGATGGTAAGAGAAAAAAACTAATGATCAACTGCAAAAGGACAGAATGTATGATCATAAGTAAGAGAAAAAGCCCAAGATGTGAGTTACAAATTAGCAATGTCAATGTCAATTAAGCATAGAAGTTTAAATATCAGAGAAGAGGAGAGTGAAAATGCAACACCAATATTCAAATGCACATTGCAAAAGCAAATGATGCATTCCAAAATGTATGGTGCTAAGAAACAGGAATATTCCATTACAAACAAAAAATTACTAGATTCCTATGTAATATCCATTTTCTTATATGGCAGTGTCTGCTGGAAAATCTCCTTGCAAATGAATTAGGGATAAAAGAAATGTGATTCTACTGAGGATACTGAGAATTTAATGGACAGTCTGCGTAAGCAACAAGTAAAACTTAAATCAAAATGGAAAAAAATGAACAGTTAAATTAAAAACTAGAGAGCTGAAATTTCTTGGACTCATAATGAAGAAGAAGGGCTTGGAAAACTTAATCCTCACAGGGCATATTGAGGGAAGCAGAGATAGGGATAGCCACCTAATGTGTGAACGGATTGTGGAATATGGAGTGGGAGCATTTGCAAAGGGATAAAGATTGCTATCAGCCATGAGGGACAAGAAGTTTTAGATCACCTATGTCTTGAATGAACACAGAACATGGAAGAATAAAGCATAAGGCATTACAAGGTTAACATAACCTGTAACATCATTGGCAGATGATTGTGGTATGGCAGTAGAGATTGAACTTTCCTTTCAATAACCCATACTTTCTTTTTTGTTATAAATACCAGCTAAGCAATAACGAGGATCAGTAACACAGTATTAAAAATATGAAGCAGAGATATGTCATTGAATTCTTTAACTGTAGAAAAACTGAATCCACTGAGTGTTTACAGAGAGCAAACAGTGGCTATTAACACAGAAGATTCACAGGAGGGAACATGTTAGAATTAGATTGTAAAAATTCTCGATCACTCACTCCCAGGCAATGCAGACAGTAATGGAGGGAGCACATATAACCACCCATCAATCTTGGGTTTAACCACCATGTTTATCCTGGATAGAGAAGATAACAATGATTCTCATTAATTTACTGCATCATGGCTAATGATCTGCTGAATCTGAACAATTACAATGATTCCTTCTTGACTTTGAACATGAATGACTTGGATATTTTCAAGAAACTGGCAATTTCTGAAATCATTCTCATTTATGGCTGGTGTCATTAGTTTTGTAAACATTTCTATTTCTTGTGCCAAGTGAGAAACTTTTATGTTAATGCACTTAATACATCTGAAAGAGAAATGAGAATTTTGAAAATTTGTTGTCTACTGTATTACAAAACAACTGTTCATATTTCATTTAGGGCTCAAATTTCATAGTGTATTCTAAACTTTTATATATATATATATATATATATATATATATATATATATATAATGCTCTCATTATGATTGAGCTCTCTGGAGAAGAAAATTTTAAAAACAGTTTCCACTTCTGCTATATGCGTGACTCTTCAGAAATGAATTGAGTCCTTTCGGTGACTGGCGTGTGTATACACTGCTTATATACAACATGTTAAAATTGCCCTTCTCTGATTCCATGCGTTGATGACTTAGTGAATAGAGCTTCTGACTGACACCAAATCGGTTGAGTTTAGGATCCTGGCCAGAGGCGGGTGGATGTGTCTAGCCACACTGATGAGCTGTGATATGGCAAAACAGGATTGCATGTGGATGACTAATATATATATATATATATACACACACAAAGACATGCACACACACAAATATATTTAAAGGGCTACAAAATTTACTAATTGCAATAAAAATGAACATAATGCAACAGGAAAGAATTATGGTTAGCAAGGTCTATTGCATTATTATAATGGTTATAGGGTCAGTCAGTTAAGTGCCATAATGGTACATGCTTTGGGTGATCATGTCTCTTTTGAGACATCACTGATTTGGCAGAAAATTATTCAGCAGTAGGTTGCCATTGCTTTCTGCAGTAGACTGGTTGCGAGCCAAAGCTATAGAACCCAATCTGTCCTATTATTTAACCCATAAATGGAGGGAAGAGATGAATTAATACCTTTCCCAAGGGTATTTGCATGTAAGGGAAAGGTTATAGGGTAGATGGTTATATTTCAAATTCTTCGAGAAACCTGCTACCAATAATGTACCACTGACTAGCATATATAATCAGTTGAGTTAAAACACAAGTGAAATGGCCTAAAGATTACATTCATGCATGAACCAAACTTTGGCTGCTCAGTTTTCTTCTTTGGTGTTCACTTTTTTATTTAATATATGCTCTGTCCTTGATATTAGACACTATTACCCATAAATATTGCATACCTAAAAATTATATTTCTATCATATACATTTAATGTTAGATATATATATGACCCAAGATTGTACATATCCTAGTTTAATGATTTTATCGCAACTCAAATCTTTCTTTAACAATAGCATTAGAGAGAGAGAGAGAGAGACAGAGAAAAAGAAATAGAAAAAGTCATAAATAGAGACAGTGGAAGCATAAGAATCAATACTTTGGTAAGTATCCCCACCTCATTGACTTCCCATGTCCTTGTTGAATACTATGTCTGCACTGTTTATATCTGTAAATCTTCTACTTCTAGTATAGAGCAGTGTTTTACATAAAAAATAGCAACATAAATATATATATATATATATATATATATATATAATGTGACGCACACAATTAAAAAATGTATATAAATGTCTATGATTTTATATGTATGCGTATACATGTATTGTTAAATCGCTATTTATGTAAGTGCTGATTATATCTTGTTTATTGGTCTGCTGATTGTCTGCTTTCTTTTTTTTATGAGTTCCACTTGCAACCTAATGATGTTTTTCTTCCACCCATTGAGATAATTTTCTGCTGGAAAATAGGAAGATGGCAAATTAAGAGGATAAACCCAATGACACCCTTGCTATTTCTTTTTCCTTCCTCCATCTCAAACTTATATATACAAATGTTTTTATTTACTCCTCTTTTGCACACACAAACTTAGACATAGTAATCAATTCTTTTAAACATATATGTTCATCTTTGCACACTGAATCTCTGTATACACACAAATAAAAGAATAATTAGATTCTCATAGACTTACCAACCCTAATAATCCAATACAAGTATAGACACACATTTATATATTCTCTGAAAAGAGCAATATTGCCTAATGCAAAAGACATGATAAAATGATTTGATATGGTCAGACATATTTGTAATTTAACAAGTGAACAGAACCAAAGAATATAGATTCTGAAATCTGTTTGCGTTTTCAAAACTTATAAAAAAATCAACACATTTTATCCCTAAAGTATTCGGACTATTGTCCTCATCTTTGTTACCATTTGTATGACGTTTTGGCCGTTGTATGCTCTGGCCTTCTTCAGGTGATACGAATTTCAAACCAAACTGTTTATTATGATCACTTGGGTATATGAGCTCCAAGCCACAGTTGGAAGTCATGAGTTATCTCCCTTTAACCATGCAAGTTATTTGTTCACCTCTGCTGTAGCCTGGTATTGAACTTACAACTCTAAGAGTCAAGTCAGGAACTAATGAACGCCTATATCCACTGGGCCATATGTCCTTAAAGACAAGAACAACTGATTTTTGGGACTTATAAACCTAATGTCAAGTAACCCTTTTTAATTATAACTTTAAGAAAAATCATTCTCTTTCATACCATGTCCTTACAGAACACAGGTGATCACAATTTCCTGTCCACTGTAGCTCTTAATAAATTTTGTATTTCTGTTATCATTACTTTCTATTATCTTTACTTGTTCCGCCATTCATTTACTCAAGCTCACTAGGTAGGTTATGTGTTGCCTGCTTTTCTCCTTCTTGCCTTCAATCCATCTTGTGAGCATCAAATACCCAAATCCTTCTTTCTATATTATATTCCCTAGAATTTTCAACTGTCAGTTTTTGATGTTAAGTACAAATGTCCTTTTTGTTTCAATTTTCTCTAAAACTTCATCATTGCTCACATGTCTGGTCTATGTTAATCTTAGCATCAATGTATAGAACTACATTTCTGTTGCTACATGTCTGTTTGGGGAAACATTTCTTTGCTTATTTGAAATTAATGCAAAATATTGTATTTACTCATCCAAATGAAATTTAGAATGTTCTAATGTGTATTTTTCATTTATAAATAGTTACAAAAAGATTGAATTAATATCTTTAATAAAATGTCTTTTTGATTATGAATATGTGGGTAAAGGTAAGAGGTATCAGAACTGAAGATAGAAACTATCAGGTTAGTTTGTTGAGTTCACTTTCAAGCAAATGTCTTTGTAAATGGTATAAGTCCATTTCTTCTCTATGCACTAGAATTATTGGTAAACGAGCAGGGTAGGGTGGACTCTTTAGCCTTGGGTGTCAATTAGTCTAAGAGAAGGAAAACTGAAAACCATGATGATAATGGAAAACTGCACCACTATCTTTCACAAGAATACATGGTAGACTGCAAATATAAAATAAAAAGAAACTGTGGAGGTCCCTGATCGCCTTTGTCAAGGAGAGAGATGGTACTTTTTTATATTTATTCAGTTACATCCAGACATCTGAAGATGTAGCTATTCATTAATATATTCACTAAATCATCTATAACCTATCAAGTCCCTATTCATCCAATTATATATATATATATATATATATATATATATATATATATATATATATACATTAATAATAAAATCGACTCTGTACGTATCCAAATCTTAAAATCTTACACAAGTAATTTTTAAGGACCACGAATAACCGGCAGAATCTAAGTCCGTTATTGTCTGCCACTATAAAGCTTTGGACAATGAGGGGAAAAAAAAAGAAAACTGCGGAGCACCGACAATACATACAGTACTTCACAGCAAAGAAAAAAAAACCCTCAAACGGAACGAACCACAAAGAAAGAAAAGTGCTCGATACAAAACTAACCAAAAAGGATTAACCAAGAGGCAGTGACATAGAGCAAAAACACACGAGAAAAAATCGCAATATCACCAAGACCTACCGTGGTTTCGCACAACAGCTCGTCAGGGCTCAACGTCAGCCCTGACGAGCCGTTGTGCGAAACCGCGGTAGGTCTTGGCGATCTTGCGATTTTTTCTCATGTATATATATATATATATATATATATATATCAGTGCAAGTTTGTTAAGTGGTTAAGGCAAAGGTAATCCAGTAGAACAATCTAGTCTATAGACGTAATCATCATATTTGTCATATGCAATGTCTTGAGACACAGGCGTAGTCAGTAGATCTCTGGTGATAGATCTCTAGATCTCACTCACTCACTCTATCAACGTCCTTGCCTTCATCTCTATATATGGCTGATACCAACCAATCCCATTACAGTGAGGGGGAAATAAGGTGTTCCCATATTCATTACATCAATATATATAGATATACATATATATATATATATATATATATATATATATATAGTAGACTAAATTTTTAAAAAAATAGGAAAGGAATCTCAATCTAACATGTTTCACTTTTATTATAGCTTCTTCAGAGATCTAGAGTTTAGTTCTTTTACTTTATCATCTTGTCAGATCTTCTCACAAAAGAAATAGAGAGTGATTAAAAATGAAATAAAATTTATCTAATTTTATTAATCCAAAATTTTGTAAGTTATTGATACTTCAGTATTTGTCTATACTTCTGAGATAAGGAACATTATTTACATTATTTGGACTGTTGTCCTCATCTTTATGATATGGCCAGTGGATATAACATTGGTTAGTTAAAATGACTTGTTCCAAAGAGTTGTGGGTTCAATATCTGGCAGCAGCAGTGGTGAGTAAATAACTTAGAGAGTTGAGTTAAACGTAGATGACTACGTGGCATCCGAAAGTGGCATCACACATGGAATGAAAATAATATCACCCAGTGATCAAAATAAAGGGTTTGGTTCAAAATTCTTAGCACCTGGACAAGGCCAGAGCTTACAACGGCTGAAACATTGTAAATAAATGTTTAAGAAATTTTGTTTGAAAAGTATCTACCCATATATGGGAGTATGCATGTTCAAATCCTGTCAAAAGATAGATATTTTCCAGACAAGATTTGTTGAATATCTAGGCAGGTGGATAATTAAAATGTAGTGTTTAATTATAGAAAAACAAATATGAGAATCTATTAAAATAATGTTCAAAACAAATTTAAACAAATATGGTGATTAATACCAATTTCATAAATTTCCATATAATCTCCTAATATATATATATATATATATATATATATATATATATATCATCTCTATTATAATAAAGACTGTTGTGTATTTATTTGTGTGTGTATATATATATATATATAATCCTCTCAAATATTTTACTGTCATTATTTATGGCAGGAGTACACTAGAAGGGTCAGGTATCACTAGAGCCAGTGGAGAGAGATTCTGTAGGATGTTCTGTGTTGTTAAGAAAGCTACACCACAGGGACAAGTGACTATATTTTAAGGTAACTGCACCACACTGACAAAGAGCTCTGTTGTTTAACAGTTTGACTTAATGTAGAAAGTGGATAAGTGGAAGTAACAAGATAATGTGTAATGACTTTAAATAACAGTAGCTATATGACATAGCACAGAGTTTAAAAACTGCTGGTGTTAATGTATAATCTATTTGTACCTATATCACTTTTTTTTGTTTTTTTATAATCAATTCAACACAAGCAAAGCAGAACTGCCACTGGTGTGCAAGGTGTTACAGTGAGAGAAAAAAACAAAGTAAAGGGGATGTCAGAGAAGGGAAAGAGATGGATGGGAATCAAGCAGATAGAAGATGGCAATTGACATTGCATTAAAATTTTTGGAGATTGCAGGGAAACAAGCAAACAGTAGGGAATTACACAAACATGAAGTGTGAGAAAAGAAACTATTAAAGAAGTGGTTACATTTAACTATTTTGACAAGAAAAAAGGTGGGGTCTTGATACCAATCTAGTATCAAAAGTAAAGACAGAAGGAAACCGCATCATGCTGGTAAGAAAATGATTGAAAGTGAGGTGCTAAATCAGGATCAATTATATTGCAGATCATCATTTAGATTTTGTTGAGAACCTCAAGATGAATAGCAGGAGTGACCAGATATGGCAACAGTATTCAATTTAGAGATGAATGATACCTTTATAATTGTGCAAAATGGATTCTGACAAGAAAAATTTCCTAGCCCAACACAGTGACTCTACCTTTCTAGCAGTAGATGCAGCTATGGATTCAATATAGTCATTCCATTTGAGTTCATTTGAGAGAATGAGGCCAAGAAGGTGAAGTGTGTTGCTCTTTAAGAGAGTAGCATTATCTATTCTCATGGTAGGCAAGAAAGTTTCTTTATGGTAGACTTATAAATGTGTAAGATAGATTCTGAAATGTGAGAAATTCACGTCTCATGTTATCATTTAACTGGCACACCCACTTCATTATATCATAATGACTCTAAGAAATGCTCTACTTTTTAGTTCTAACAGTTCAGTCTTTTATTGCTAGAATATACTATATTGATAGCACACACTATACTATTTCGATAGAGCTGACCCCACTTATTTTCAGCATTCCAAAAATAAGAAAGAAGTTTCCAAGAAGATCTTAACCACTTCAAGTCAATGATTAATCATTTTCTGTCCTTTTTATACTCATAATCCCAATTTCTTACCACCTACTCTTCCAGACATTTCACACATATCACTCATCATTATAATTTTGAATGTAACTCTCTAACATGAATGGCTCTCAATCCCTGTATTGGGCAACATTTTGTAAAACAAAAGCTGTAATTCAACAATAATTTTATGTATGCAGTGTGCAGTGGATAAACTAGCATCTGAATTATGCAGAGATGAAAATAGCACTGCCATCTAATTTTAACAGATATATATTTACCAAAATTACAGAAAAATATCTTGAAATACTAAAGAATAAATTTATTCAACAAAATTGCCATTGGCTTAAACTATAGCCTCCAGATGACTTCAGAATCTCCTGCTTCTCTTCTGGATTGTCTCTATTTTAAATTGGTGAATGCTGCCATAATTGTTGCCTTCTCAGCTCAGATTTCTCAATTTCTAAGATTCTACTTTTGTCTAATTTTGTCTTTTGATGCAGTGGGTATTGACTAGAAATGAAAAATCAGACAGCAAAGTTCAGATTCTAGTGGAATGAATTGCATTCACTTAGGCACAAATATCCTTGAGAAAGATATTAATTCATCTCTTATTTCTCCAGCCATGGGTTAAATAGCAGAACAGAGTGAATTTTGTAACCTTGGCTGGCAACCAGTCTACTACAGAACGTAATGGCAATCAACTCTGGGAAAATCTTCTACTCAGTCAGTCTTGTCTCTTTCAAATTTAGACAAGGCATACTGTAATGCTAATGGTAATTACAAAGGTACAGCAGTGCAGAAAACTCACTCTGACTGTCCTGATAACAAAAGACTTCCCAAATTTGTTGGTGAGGGCCTCAGACTCATTACAGAGGCCTACATCAAGTGCCTTGCAGAGGAAGTGCTGCTCTAGGTCAAGAGGATGGCTGCTGGAAGACCCCATGACTCTGCACCATGCCACACAAGCATGAGAACTCAGTCATAGCTGTTACAATTTCTATAATGATATAACCCCTTACGTCTGAACACCTAACTCCCCAAACTGCAACCCCCTTGATTATTATATATGTGAGGCAGTTGAGTGAGAGGCCAACAAGCCAAACTCCTTGTAACACCAAAGATGAAATGAAGACAAGGATTATGGTAGCATTTATGAACTTAGACAAAGAGACCATCCAGAAGAGATGCAGGAGACTCCAAAGTTGTCTGGAGACTGTGGTTGAAGTCAATGGTGATTTTATTGGATAAATTTACTCTTCAGTGTTTCAAGATTTTTTGGTAAATATATGTTAAAATGAGATATCAGAGTTTTTCTTTTTAAATAATTTGGACTATAATGTATCCATCATAACCTGTATATATATATATATATATATATATATATAACCTGTATACAAGGTGTGATGTATATATTACAGAGAGAGAAAAAATGCAATAGACAAATAACCAGATATGAATTAGTTTCTCATATCCCTGAATAGCAAAGATACAATTTCAAAATTTTGCAAATTGAAATTTTCTATATTAAGAATTATTATATTATATGTATTTTTATTTGAACATCCTCCATATTTTGCTTGTCATACTCTCAGTATTTGGCTGTTGTATGTTGTAGACTGCTTCCGGTGGATGTCATTATTTGTAATTCTCTCAGAATTTTCCAATTAAGAAAGGAAGGACAGTTCAAAATTCCACCATCTGAGCATAGACATTAGGTTTACAGCTCCAAAATTACAGAACTTAATTGTCCAAATGATATATAGCCAAGTAGATAGAATTATCAACTAAAGCATATCTTGCTCTCTGGCAGACATTAGTTCTATTCCTGAGTTGGGTAGTGAACTCTAGTTCAGAAGTGGAAATGTGACCCAAAAAGGAATAGGCTAATGTGATTAACTGATACAAGATAATGGTTTCATTATTTACATTTGGACTAGTGTTTTCATTTTTGTTATTTTAATCATTTTTGTTATTTTAATCACAACATTAGTCCAAATGTAAATAATGATTTCTCCCCATCCTATAAATTCTGACAAAATTCCTAGAAGGTTTCTGTTGTACTTTAATAGATGCTTGAAATAAGCTGGGAGTACAATGATTAAAATGTTATTAGTATAACAAACAATATTACCAAATTAGTCTAAATAGAAATTATGAATATATTAATGAACAATCATTAGCTAACATAGCTTGATTCACCAGCAACAACAATTTAGTAGAATATACTGATCTAATTTTTTTCTTAATTTGATTTGAGTCATATAAATATATCTGTAGGAATCAAATTGTTGATCTTTTGACCTGAAACCAATGTTATGACCAATGAGTTATCACTTGATTTTTTTCTTATATACTTTACATATTTCCACCTTACTAATTTTTAAAATTTCTTATCTCTGTATCAATTCAGTTCCAGTTGTTTATCTCTTCACTTGAGTTAACAAAATGGTTGCCAAGCTATGAAAGCCTGAAACCTACTTTGAGCAAAGTATTGATTCTTATTTGGCTGATATAAATGCACACTATACTCCTCACTCACACCCAACACTAGCATCTTATATCCAACCTCTGGCTTGAAGCTTATTAATAATATTCACACAACAACCTCTTTGATAAATTTTTCTTTCTTTCTCACTTCATTTTCTCTCTTTCTTAGTAACTTATTTTTCTTTGGTACTTTTTTTTCCTTTATTCCCTGATTAACTTTCTCTTTTAATTCCATTTTTTGTGGGGAGGGTGTTTTATCAATTTCCATCTTTCTTATGCAATTTTACCTTTCTCCAATTTGGTTCTTGATTTCCAATTAATTTTCTTCTCTGCTTTTCCTTTTCTCTAGTTTAATTTTCATTTTCCCCTCTTCCCTGTCCCACTATTTCCATTTTTCATTTCTAGTTGTCTCCCTTGATCTTATCTCGCTCTTTTTTTCTTTATATTAATGCTTATTTTCTCTACCTACTGACTTACCTTCTTTGTTGTTTTAGTATTTGTCTTACACTGTTTTCTTTCCTTCTCAATCTTAACTTTCTTTCTTTCAGGTTTTCTTCTTTTTTCATTTCTTTTATCCTTCCTTACATTTGTTTCGTTCTTTTGTAATTTCTTTTATTTCATTTATCTAGTTTACAGTCAAGAGAGTGTCCGCCACTCTCTTTATTTGAAAATTTCAATTACGTCTATCAATACTGACTAACAATTCTTTTGTATTGTTCCACTTGTCCATAATTTTTTTTTCATTTAATCAATTCCTCCTTTTCTTTTGTAATCATTCTTTTCTATCTTTTCCTTCTAAATTCCTTCTTCTTTGATTCTGTCCAATCTTTTTTCTTATTCTAAATTCTTCCTTCTGTATAACTTTTTCTGATACATTCAGATTTCTTTCTTTTCTATTCTTGTCTTCTTCTGTCTAACTTTGTCTGTGGTTTTCTTTTTCTTCTGCTTTTCTTTATTGCATTTTCTTCTTTGCCTTAATCTCATTTTTTCCTGATTTACATTGTTTTTTTTCTATTTTTCACTGTTTCCATTTCTTTTTCTTTATTTCTTTTTTTCATCTTCTACATGTGTCTCTACACTTTATTTCTTTTTTCTTTTCATTTCTCTTTGCTTTTTCTCTTTCTTTTCCTTCATTCCATTCCTACCTATGTTCACAGATTTCTTCTTATTCCTTTCACTTTTATTATACCTTCACCAACTAATTCTATTCTATTTTCATTTACTTTCCTCATTTTTTCCTGAACTCAGCTTTTATTTGCCTTATTTACAATCACACTAATGTCTTCATCTTTGTTCTTATTGCCATAACATTTCAACCATTTTCTTCAGGTATGTATTGACTCATGTAATCTTCAGGAAATATTGAACTTAACCCTTTTTTTTAAGTTATGGGAATAGATTGTTCTCTTTCTGCTGTCCTTGTCATTGTTTAATCTCCCCTTGTAGGGTTCAGTTTAAAATTTCTTTCAAGGTTAGTTGTATAGAAAAGCACCTAAAATAGGCCAGAGGGCCCAGCAGTGAAAATATTTGTGATGAGATTAATATTAGATGATGATATTAGTCTGACTGTAAATAATGTAAATAAAGATAACAACTCATCCCAGAATTTCAGACGGACCTGCACTTCTTCTTTATTTCTTCTTTGACTACTTCTAAATATTTTTCACTTCATTCTTAACAAGTTTCATTATTTTTCATATTTGCTTTATTTTTAATTTCTTTTCATATTTTTTTTGTTTTTTTATGCAGCATGAAACTATGCATTGCGATATAAAAGAATGGACACTGAAGCAAACAAGGACTGCCTATTATGATTTGCCAATAAATAGATTTGTGCATTAATATTATACACATACATAGACATTCAAATATATTGTGTACACATTTACATAAAATGGTGTAAAAGTATTCAGTGTGTGAACTGGGTAATTTGAAATCCTTCATATATAAATGTATATAAGATAAAATAAAATGCATATATTCAACAACATAAACATACATGGCATTGTGCCATACACAAAGTAAATATATATAGAAATATTCATGAGAGATATACAAGCAATGTAAGTATGTATGTTTGTGTATAAACAGGGTGCAATGAATAAATTGTCATCTAAATTCCAGCAGCCACCCTCTTGACCCAGATATACACTTCCTCTTCAAGGCACTTGATATAGGTCATTAGCCTTGAGTCTGAGGTTTTACCAATAAATTTGTGAGTTCTTTTCTTATTGGAACAATCAGAGTGAGTTTTCTGAATTGCCATACTAATTCAGCTATTTCCAGACACTTTGTAAAAGGTTTAGATTGGCACACAAACACTCTGAAATGTTTGTATCAAAGCTTCTGGTGTGAATGCCAAGCAGTAAAGCATTCTATTTCCAGATCTCTAAGCCAATTGCATCATGGTGCTCTTTTTCTTGCAGATGGTGCCCAGCTGACCCTACTATATGGTGCTGTCAATAATATAAAAAACAACCAACATTTATGCACAAAATCAGAAACAACTAACATGTATCCACAAAAATTAAAAATGTAAAATGGTGACAATAAAATAGTGACCCCCTATAATTACCTACATTTATATATATATATATATACATATACACACACACACACAGAGACATATATATATATGTATACATATATATATGTATGTGTAGTGATCATCTGCTAAAATGCATTAAAACATATCTTTATTGATTCAGCATCAGCTTTTGCACATATTAGTAAACTAAAATCAGATTGATCTCCTCAAACTTTTCAGATATAATGAAATTAAAAGCTGCTTCATATACATGACTTGATAAAAAAATGGAGAAAACAATCGCAGTTTTTAGAAAGAAAAGTTTGTCATTCACTATCAGAAAAGACAGTGAACAATTCAGTATAAAATTTTATACAATATAACAGATAAAAAATGTTGTTGTATTGGTAAAAATCTCAAGTTTAGAAGTTGGCATTCAATAATAAAATACAGTCCACCATGTGTGATATTTTCCTGTTGTCTAGCACAACCATTGATATCATTTGGTGGTAGGGGAGATAAAGAGGTAACGGAAGTGTATGTGTGCCTGTGTATGCATGTGTATATGAATGCTTCTAGTTATTTCCAATAGACAGCATCAATTTTCAAGCAGTTTTCTCAAACAATGTATGTGTGTCTCTCTCATCTATCTTTCTCTCTCTCTCTTTTTCTCTCTCTCTCTCTCTATTTGTGTGTGTGTGTGTGTTCTTTTCTGCATGTGTGTGCATGTCCAAGCAGTGTTTGTATATGCACATGGATTTGGCTGAGAATTGCACAAATTTGTGATATATCTGAAAAATTAAAGTAGCTAAACCCAAATTACAATAACATACAATGAGTTGTATGTATGTGCACTGGAAAGTTGTACATATATTCTCATTCAATCAGTTGGTGAAAACACGCTGTTTATGTTATATGAAGCGAACAGGACTTCTGTTTAGATGAGCTATAAATTCCAACATTATGAGAAATCAAACATGTGATCATAGTAATTACATATATTGGGTATATATATGTATATATATATATATATATATATATATATATATATATGTGTGTGTGTGTGTGTGTGTGTGTGTGTGTGTATTAATACATATACATATGTAAGATAATATGTACATTTATTAACATATATATGTAATAGAGCTCCATTCTTACATTCAGCACTATTTTATTAACACCTGATTAATAATATTATACATATGTACACCCTCCTCATATGTATATTTATTAATTTACGTATATATATATATATATATATGTAAAAATATACTCAGTTTTAATCCGAGATTATGGACAATATGGTTAAATCTCTTGTCTTTATTTTATTTAGCTATATATATATATATATATATATATATATATATATATATATATAGTGTTTAATCTACTCTATTAAAGTGATAAACTCTTTGTACATATATTCATACATATATATATATAATTATTATTAAACAGTTATTGGTCAGAATTAAATTAGACCAAAATACAGTTGTATTAAAATGTGAGCAATGTATATATATAATGTAGAGTTTTCAAATATTTTCATTTGGAATTTAACTGATTATGCAACCTTGGTTTTCAACCTTTCAGTATCTACAGGCATTTTATAAAATACCTGAAGGTGCTGACAATTCAAAACCAAGGTTGCATAATCAACTACCTAATGTTTGTTCATTGCTACAAAGATGCCTTTCTTGTACTTATTATTACATATTTTAGAACTTACCATAATTTAGAATTTCCATACCATAGTTTGCCTTTATATAATCACTTAGTCGCTGATGTGGTGTTAAACACCAATTCTCTCTCTTTCCCAGATCAATTGAGACAACTGATATTATTGTTCCAGCTTTTTAATCCTAACAATCTTCAACAGCAGAGGTAATTGGCAGATACATCCAGCTATGGGTGGGGTCAACAAAATACAAGGGTGGTTGACATATATATCCAGCCAGGGATGATACTAGCAAGAGCAACAACAACAAAGAACACAATTGAAAATTGGCTTGAAAATAATAGACTGCCGTGGGTGACTGACAGAAACATCCGGCCACGGATGACATCAACAAAGCAACAATCCAAAAAAGCAAAAATGCATGACAATTTTAAGACTATGTAAAATCTATAATTTTTGGCTGAACAGACAGAAACTTGCTAATGATTACCGATGGCCTCTTCATGGGTGTGGTCTATCTTCAGCTGCTCTTCTACTTCACTCAAGTGTCACCAACAAAAAATAAAAATATAAGATTATATTTTATGTATACATGTTCCTTGTTGTTTGTCTAGATCCAGATCCAGTGAAAGTGTATAACACAATGAATATATAATATGAAAGTAGTTCAAGTCAAAGAAAATATCAAAAAGAACAAGAACATATAGTGAAACATTTAAAGCCAATCACATCATTTGGCTCTCCATATTCAAATCAAACAAGTTCACCAACAGATGCAGATGATTTAGATAAATTACTTGATACCCAAGAATATTTGTCAGTAACACTTAGTACCAGTGGCACCCCAGAACATTTGTTTGTAAATCCAAGTACCAGTGCTACCCAGGAACATTTTTCAGTGACTCCAAGTACCACTAGACCCACAGATACAGAAGTATAGGTTTCCCCCACCAAATGTAATGAAATGAGTGTTTGCTCTTCTACTGATTTCATTGTCAAGATTGATGTTGGTGTCTGAACCACATTAAAGTAATTTCATACTGGATAGGAAAAAGCTCTTTGGAATGTCAACACTGGGATTAAACTTTCACAAATTCAAAGGGAAGCTACAAAATTCGTTCTTGCTCAAGAAGTTTATTCTTCTTCAATAAAATAAATGGAGAAACCTACCTCCACAAATGGCTCTAACAAAACAAAACTGTCTACTGTTTTTAGGCAAACGTTTCTCAAAATTCTCAAGCTTCTTTAGAAGTTGATAGCTGGTATTATTCCCAAATTATTAAAACCTATGAAAATTCAAAAAGTTATATGGACTCTATGCTGACCTACTTAACAAAAGACATGGTCAGATGCTTACAACAAATCTTTATGTGCAAATCAAAGAAGAGCAGGAATACTGGAAGTCTGTACTTCAACAAATGATGGCAATGATTTTTCTGTTGGTGGGATGTAGACTGCTTCATCAGCTTTCTAAACAATAGGGACTTTCTCAGTTTACTTGAATTTGATCCCTTCTTAAGTACCCACATAAATCAGTATGGAAATAAAGGATCTAACCATCCATTCAGCTATTGGCTAAAATCTTTTTTGAACCAATAGTGAAAGATATCAAAGAAACAAAGTATTCAGCAACTGATGTTTCCAATGTTGATCAACTCACTTTAGCTGTTAGATATGTTTCTTTCCTTGATCAAATACCAGTTGAATGCTTTTTGGCATTTATTGAACTGAAGAATCACAAGACTAAAGCAATGACTGAACTAATACTGAAATTCTTTGAAGAAGTTGAAAGTGATTTTAGTCAATGCAGGGGTCAATACAGCTGACATGGCTGGAAAGTATAATTTCATTTAGCAGAAGATTCTAGAAAAGAAAAAGTTTGCAAAATTTATTTCTTGTGCTAGATATGGAAGTCATATCCATGAAGATGACACTGAAAAGGGTGATACTAGATGGCAATCCCAAAATCTTTTGCAGAAAATGAAAGAATTTGAATTTGTGTTCATGCTTCCTTTATAGACAGGTTTGCTTGAGCAGTTTCACAAAGTAATGTGGTGGAGACTTACCTTGCCATAGATGTCATAGAACTGTGAGACGAGCTCATGCAAGGCAGTTTTTGGAATGACATGGTGCATGCATCATTGGTGAAAGTGAGGCTTTCAGAAGCAAGAAATTAACGTTTCTTGCTTGAGTCCAAAAACACATAAAAAGAGCCAACTTCTGCTTCAGAGGCAGTTCGGTGTTAGCGATTTGTGAAGGCTACACTGGTGTTCGGGAGACAGCGTTTTGTTTACAGTGTGCAGAAAACAGAATCCCGAGTAAAGCAGTGTTCCAGGTTCTACATGGAGCAGCTGGGAGAACAGATCCAAGCAGTCATTAATTCATCTACCAACTACACTCCAAGAAGATACAAATACACACAAGTAATGTGCTTCAAAAATGCAGAGATTTCATTTACCACATATGCAAAACCATACAGTTCAATTTGTTTCCAGTACATGGAAAATTTTGATGAGATTGAGGAGTAAGCAAAAAGTACTCTACCTGACGTAGAATACAAAAGTCTTAAAAGACGGCATAGAGTGTGAAAACAATAACACAATGATGGTAGTGCAACTGTAGCCTTGGATGAAATTCCCCCAAGAGTTAAGTTTAGGATACATTCATTTATTCCTGTACTTTATTTTCTTCAATAAAATTTGGAGAGAACAGATATTGTGAATTGGAGTGTTTCTGACAATTTTTGTTTTTAACTGGTCTGCAATCAGTGAGAAAACAAATTCTCCATAGTGTCAAGAGACCAGAGCACAAATCGCCAAAGGATGTTGATCTCAATCTTGTTGATGAACTCTTGACTTTCCACTTGTATGTCACAACAGGCTCATGTAGAAAAAAAAAGTTTCAACCCCCAAGATATGTACCAGATAATAAAACAGGAAAACATCAGGGCTGTTTTTCCAAATGTTGAAACAATTTTCAGATTATTCTTGTGATTGATGGCAACTAACTGTTCTGGAGAGAGATCATTTTCCAGGCTGAATTAGATCAAAAGGGATCTTCATTCAACAATGTCACAAGATTAGTTGTCTGGTCTGAGTATTCTCCATAGAGAAAATAATAAACTGCAACTTATTGGTTTTGATAAAGTCATTGATGAGTTTGCTATCAGGAAAGCTTGAAGGATGATGTTTTGACATCAAATTAGACATGTTAAATATGTAAATAACCTTACAGGGTCATACAGAAAGATGGCAATTTTTATTATCTTGCTGTTTTCTGTAAACAATAAACTTCTTCATTAATCATCACTGTATGATTTAAGGTTGTTATTTTCAATAAAGTTTAAAATTAAATATTTTGTCAATCTTTAAAGATTAAAATGTTACATCATGTTTAGATGTAATTACATGATTTTGACTAGAATGACTGCCCTGTCTATTCTCTTCTCATCAAGTTTGACTATTTTATCATGTGACCTGTGTGAGACAGAGTTGGAGGGGTTGGGGCTTTGGTTAATATATAACAGCTTTCAAATTTGTTATAATGTACATATGTGACCCATAAATTATCTGAACACTCATTGCATATATCTATAAAAATACATACAAGAAAGACTGTGTACATTTTACTTATTCTTTATTTCATTATTCTGTTCAATTTTGCTCTATTTTTGATCTACATTTAACCCTAAACTAACAATTTTACTCAGTATTACTGTCTCTTGTGTCTCAAACACTATATAACAACCAGAAAATAAATAAGAATTGTTTTTGGCTTCCATGTTTTGCTATTTCTTATTTTAATGAGTATATTTGAATATATAAATGTTATGGGTGGTTTATAATTATTTAGTCAAGGATAAATTATAATCTATTCCTCTTATCTTCATATTCTTTCTTATTCTCCACTCTTACTACTTTATTTTTCATTCATAAGACACCTTGGTCATGCTATTTCAACAGGAATCCTTTACCTTGAGTAGCTCATGAGGCTTGAATTAGGTGATAGTTAATAAAAAATGTTATTTATTCTAAATCCAAGGGAAATAATGCATGTGAAAATGAAATGAATGAAAGTGAGCCAAGATATTAAAAACAAATAAGAGACAAGATTACTAAAAATGAAAGATACAATTCTAAAGATACTAGCAAATAAATCTTGGTTTGTTGTGCTTCTGAAATACTTTTTTTCATGGGAAGAAACAAACAATTATATCAACAGTGTCAAAAATGTCATATGTATCTTATTATATTCCTTCTATATTGAAATATATAACTTTAACAACTAAAAACAGTAACAACAACACATGAATTCAGAACAGAAAACAACAGAAATACAATTCATGTAATAATACTGGGAAAAGAAACATAATAGAACTAAACACTTTGATAAAAATATGTTAGATTAAAGAAATATTGAATTTAATAATTTGTTCACATTTTATTTATAGTATTTCATTCTGAAGCCCAAAAATTAAACTTTAATATAAGATGTATCAACTAGAAAGTACTTTTGATATAATTGTTTGCTTGTCATTATAGTTAAAATCATGTAATTACATCTAAACATTATGTATCATTTTAACTTTGAAGACATTTTAAGTTATTTATGTTACAAGGAATTTTTCATTATGACTATATTCCCAATGCACAAGAGCTTTCCTGGAAAATAGAAAGTGCTGAATTTACAATTTTGAATGGATTAAATGAGTCAGATGAATTAGTCCAGTTATGTTGTTGTTTGTTTAAAAATAAAATGAGCAAAAATTATTACAAAAGAAAGAATCTTCTATGATAAAATGCAAAACTCTTTTCTTAGATTATGCAGCTTTACTTTGATTATGCAACTTCTTTTTCAGACATCTTTTTTATCAAACATCTTTTTTCTATTAGACATCTTTTTTTTCCCAAGCTACAACAATCTTCTTAAAACTGTTCAAAGAGTAATCATCTCATGTTTTTTTCCAGAAACACAATATAACCTGGTTTGTTTTTATTTAGGTTAAAATAAAATAACTAAATCATTCTCTAATAAAATTGAGATTTTTCCTCTGATAATATCAGAAAACTTCTGCAAATATAGTAATTCATAGAAAAACAGTATATGTATCTTATTATATTCCTCCTATATTGAAATATATAAGTTTAACTCTGAAAAACAGTCATAAAAATATGTTAGATTAAAGAAACATTGAATTAAATGATTTGTCAACATTTTATTAATAGTATTTCATTCAGAAGTCCAAAAATTAGACTTTATTATAAGATGTATTGACTAGAAAGTACTTTTGATATAATTGTCTGTTTCTTCCCATGAAAAAAAGGATTTCAGAAGCACAACAAACCAAGATTTATTTGCTAGTATCTTTAGAATTGTATCTTTTATTTTTAGTGATCTTGTCTCTTATTTGTTTTTGATATTCTTTGTCTCCTGTCTTTCTGTTTTCCCTTTTATTACTTTTCATCTTTTTCATTTGCTATTTTTCTTTCGTTTGTTCTTCTTTCTTATTCAGTTATCATGTTTTCATCCTTGCCTTTTTGTTTTCTTCTTTTATCTTGGCTCACTTTCATTCCTTTTCTTTCTTTCCCTTTCTCTATTATATTTTTTTCTGTTTCTCTTGTTTTCTTTACTCTTTTTCTTCTTTTATCCTTATTCAAATGAATGCAAGCACACTGACAAATAGGCACCCACCTCAAGGTGCACCTTTTGTATTCCAGCACAAACCAACAGATAAAAGTGCTGACTAACCACGACACTTAGTATGTGGGTCTATACTGCTTGGTATAAACAGAATGTTAATTGATAGCAACTATTTTCTGAGGTGATACAAAAACTGAACAAAACATAGGAACAGGATCAAAGCCAAAAAAACTGTGTTGTGCAGATAGAGTTACTATTTTTCATTTGTATGTATTTGTATGTTTTTGTCATATATATGTCCACACACACACATATATATAAGTGTGTGTGTGTGTGTGTGTGTGTGTGTGTGTGTGTGTGTGTGTGTGTGTGTGTGCAGAAAGATGTGTACAGAATAACAGATAGAAACATTGGATAGGAAGGAAATACAACAAATACAGGTTATAATTCTACAATGAAAATGAGATATGTACAAAGATGCTCAGCTTTATAGCTAAATTCTTAAATCTTTGATGTTCAATATTTCTAGATGGATAATGAAGTGGATGTGTACTGTGGTGTAATGAATATTGACTTGGAATGAGAAATCAGAGAGCCAAGTTCAAATTCGAGCTGAATTGATTGCATTCACTTACACACAAATAACCTTGGGGAAGATGTGGATCTATCTCTTCTCTCTTTAGCTATGGGTTAAATAGCAGTACAGATTGGGTTCTTAGCCTTGGTTGGCAACCAATCTACTACAGAAAGAAATGGCAACCTACTGCATGAAAATCTTCTGCCTAGTCATTCATGAATTGAAAAAGACATGGGACTTAACTGACTGAATGAAGCTTCTTTCTATTGCTTTCATTTCTGTTTTTATCTCATTTTTTTTAACTTGTCTCACATTATATCAGCATTAGTCTTGCTAAGAAAGGAGATATCTTGTATAATCCGAGATGTAAAATTGCCATAGAAGATTTTTAAGTTGGTACACTTTTAATATATTTTCACCTTAATTTCATCTTGAGGTTCTAAATAAAATCTAAAGGAAGATCTGAAATATCGTTGATCCTAACTTGTCAGCTCACTTTCAGTCACTTTCTCCATGATGAGTTCCCTTTGTCATTTTCACAAGTATTTTCATGGCATGTTACTAGATTGGAAGCATCAAAAATAGTTAAATGTAACCCTCTCTTCTACACTAATAGTTTCATACTTCCTGTTTGTGGAACTCACTTCTGTTTGCTTGCTTCCCTGACACCTACGATTTCCAAAAGTTTAAATGCACTGTCAATTTCCATCTTCTATCTCCTTGATTCTCATCCAATTATCCTTTTTTCAACATCCCATGTACTTTGTTTTTATCTCTCACTGTAACCTCTTGTGCAGCAGTGGCAGTCCTGCCTTGATTGGGGTGAAATGATTATTAAAAAAATTAAAATCTTAAATCAAATTTCATTTTAAGTCAAAATTATGTTCAGATATTATAATGGACAATTAATGTACCGATTGTATTGTTTTGTAAAATATCAATTATCATATAATATTTTCTTTAAATTCATTGGTATTTCACCAATGTATTTCCTGGAATATTTTTTGCTGTTTATTTTGTAAAGTTCTGATCCTGGTTTAATGTTATTATTATTTTGTTTTGTGTTAAAAAATCTTTTACTGGTTTTTGATGAAACTGAAACAAGTTTTAAATTAAATTTGTAAAAATTTTAGATAAACTCTTGTTATCTGTAGACATCACTGAGATGGTAGGCAGTATTATCATTATATTTATGAAAAAATAGGTTATTGCTGAAGCTTAAAAGTATTTTCAATGTATTTTTCTTCATCATGTACATATTGAAGGACACACATTCTAAGTTTCTTGAATAGAACATGTAAATGTCAAGAACACACATTCGAAGTTTCTTGAATTATTTTACAAGTTAAACTGATAGATAGATGTGTACAGATATATACACCCTTGAACAAATTAATTAAACCAACTGCTTTAGTTTCCTTTCTTTCAGCATACAACCAGTTTTAGACCCACTGGAGTGACAGGGTGTAATTGATTTCTATTTTTCCTCAGATTAGGTCATTTGCAATGTTGTGCAGCAATATGCATGTATTTTTGAGATGTGTGATGAAATTTGTTTGGTCTTGAAAAATATGGCATCATCTGTAATTGCATAAGATTTTTACCATGCCCAGACACTATAGTCTCAACTAATTTTAAGTATAAGTTTCTTTTTCATTTGCATCCTCTCCAAAAACTTGTCATACATCACATGTTCAGTCCATGGTATCCTTAGCATCTTTCTGTAGAACCACATTTCTTTTGCTTCGAATCTCTCCTTCATCTTTGAGGAGATTGTCCAGCATTCACTGCTATATAGGAGGACAAAACAGTCTAATACTCTTTTCTTTGTTTCCAACAAAATCTTCCTGTCTCTCAATATTCTGCTTAGCTTTTGAAATACATCCTTGACCATGCTAAGGAATCTTAAGATCTAAATGTTTAATCAGACTAAAAAAATGTATATTTGTCATTTTTTTTGTACATTGTCAGAGTGTTCAGTTAGGACTTCTTCATCAAGGGTGAAAAAACAGAAACTCTTGGTTATTTTGAAATGTGACCTTGGCCATGCCAATGCACTTTCGGATCTCAGTTTTTGGTTATCCCTTTAGTAAAAATTAGAGATGGGACTTCTTTCTGATTGAGTATTCTGAAGTGAAAGTGTCTGATTGAGTTATGCAGACATAAAAGTTGTTAGCATGTGCATATATAAATATCTGAGTCAGATATCTTGCTTAGAGTGTTGGTTACTAAAGTTTAATAAATTTATATTAAGATCAATGGCAGATAAGCCCATAAGTCAGAAAAAATACACACACATATCCATACACGCATAAGCATGCAGAGAAATACTTTATACAATTGACCCTATATATACATTACTTTTGTGAACTTTTCTGGCAATAACTGATACATGAATATGCATAATCATATATATATATATATATATAAGTTTTGAATGCATTAGCATATCAACACTTTTAATTAATTTAAAATAAATTAAATTATTTTCATATGTTGGCATGCTGAAGCACTCATTTTGAGAAATGGAAAGAATGCTAAATCTTAAAAATGTTCAAAATAAAGAGGTACCAATTTTGAAAATCTGCTAAGCATGAAAGTGGCTGATAGTAAGTGAGTAAATCAATATTTATTTTATTTGTATTAAAACGTTCTTTTAAAAATATTTAAAATAGTTCAAGAAAATGAATATTAAATTTTATACACACACACACACACACACACACACACACACACACACACACACACATATATATATATATATATATATATATATATATATAATATGCATGAATAAAATGGAGAAATATGGGAATCTTCAACACAGGTCTACAAATTAAGATAATTGTAGCAGTCAGCAGTATGAATAAGTAGTGAGCTGTCTTACAACAGTTGATGCTCATAAACAAACTTAATCTGCTTGTTTCTTATATGTCAATATTACCAAGCATTTTTTTAATAATATACTCGAACTAATATGCAAAAATGTGAGTAATTAATTAATATGTAAAAATTTCAATTTTGTATAACAAACACTAGGTTAACTGAAAAACTAACTCGGAAACTAAAAATCCTAAGATCCTTTTTATAACAAAATATGGGCTCCAGAAAAACAAAAATTAGATTTATTAATCTCAAGTTTATTGGTTAATAAATATTTTTCCAATTTTCCAATTTTTAAATACTTAGAGAAAATATGGTTGATCATATTCTGAAGTGATTTTCCAAAATTTGTAGCAATCAACAAATCTTAATTGTCCTCAGTTTCAAAGGATACCACGCATCTTATATGACATTGCTGATTGTTTAATATATATGAATACAGAAATTTTAATATTAAAATCAGTTCATGTACAAAAATGAGTTAATTTTTTGTGAGCCCGTTTTGTACAAAAATGAGTTTTCAGTGACAGTACTATTGCATTTTTCTACAATTATGTAATAGAGTTACATGCAGAAACACACACACACACACACACACACACACACACACACACACACACACACACACACACACACACACACATATAATGAACATTTCTTGTGTACAAACGTGATCAGAATGTACAAGCCATGTTAACAAATAAGGAAAAACTCTATTAAAATGGAAAAAAAAATGTCTACTACAAAAAAGAAATGTCTTTTCTTCAGCACAGTAATAATCTTTATTACCATGAAAATTAATCCTCTACTCTTGAAAATGGCTGAAGTATCAACCAAAAGTACTAAGCAAAACCAGAGCTATGGACAATTTTTCTACAACTACAGGGTGCAAAAAGTAAGTGTGTAAGGACACCAAAAAAATCAAGTAAAAATTTATAAGTTATTAATTTGTGATCATATTGAACAAAACATGTATCAAGTCAAACATTTCAGTTCAGTTTATAAATTTGAGCATGCATGTTCATTCATATAGAACTCTCTAAATATCCTCTGCACTGACCATTACATATTTCAACTCTTCTCTTGGTATTTTTTGCATCTTTGGTTTTTTCTACCAGCTACATGATTTCACCCAATGAATTCAACTGTGTAAACAGATACAGGATCACCCATAATAAGTAAACACTTATCAAATGTTAAAAAACATAACTTTCTTCTAAACCAAACAAGGATTTTATTCTTTCTCATGATTATATTAGGTTGAAAATAAAATCCTATCATGTTTGACAATAGGAAAGAAATAAATGGTTCTTTGGTCTTAATGTTTATATCTAATCAAGATAACATTGGCCCTCATTATGGATATCTTAATCCCATCTCTTTAGCAGATTGTTGGTGCTATGCATGTAGAGTTCTTCTGATTTAGCTAGAAAAATCACTATCAGTTTTAACCTCTGCACAGTTAATAAACTGTTTTCCCTTTAATAATGATGCAATGATCAATGATGACAGTCATATAGAGTAAGGTCAGGAAAAGTAAAGAGGATGAGGCAAAACTTTTATATTTAGTGCTTTAATCTTCTCTTAAGTAAGTTAGGAACTATTTGGTATTCCATGATTAACCAATGATAAGCACTTTTCTACACATTTTTAATTCTCTACAATAGCTGTTTAGTGTAGCACTTCATTCTTTGTGAGTTTTCAGTGTGTAGTACTTGTTTGGGAATGGATTCTCCTTTTTCAGTGAGTCTTAACCATTGTTGTTTTCATTAAATATGATTTCACAGAACATACTTTTCATCAGTGGTGATGATTATACACAGAAAAGGTTCAGTGGCAAGTCTATTCTTTAGTGACAAGCAGTGGTCATATCTTTAAAATGAGAAGCATTCAAACAATGAAGGAGCCCATTGACCAGGTTTAGGTGATTTTCCAAATCCACGAAGGTGTTTTATGATCAAAGTATGACTTTTATTGAGTTGTTTTGCAAATTCTCATGCAGTTTGTTTAAAATTTTCCTCAACTGCATTTACAGAAACTGCATTTTTGACAGAACTTGGTCATCCAGATTAAGAGAAATCTTCAATAGAAAACATCCCTGATTGAAACTAGGTAAACCATCATTGGTATGTCTAAATACTTAAAGATTATGTACAGCTTGCAACTATGTTGGTTTTTATTTTGAAAATGAATGAACATTTAGCAAACATTGTTTTGGATGATGTATTTTCTTTTTTATGAATACAAATTGTATCCTTTTTGTGTGACAGATTTTGTAGCTCATGGTACATTGGAACAGAGATAGTGAGAGAAAGAGTGAGTGTGATAACCCTCACACTTTGTAGTAGGCAGTCATTTTGATTAGTTCTTTGGTTGTTAGAGGAGTGGAGCAGTCTGCCAAATTTTCTAGTGAAAGCACAGAGAGAACTGATATTTATCTGTTTCCTCACTGAGGCTGGATATTCCACAAGGCCGAATTGTATGTGGGAAATCAGAGCCCTTAAGCTCAAGCAAAACCTTGAATGAGTGAAGGGTTGTACTTTTGTCTGCTTTTCCTCAGAGTGTTTGACAAAGAGAGAGTTTCAAGCCCACTGAGGGTAGAGAGGACTGACATCAATGCCCTCATTTCCTGGGTTTATATTGAGTTTAGTCAATGGTTAAGAAGTGCGGTGAGTACTTGTAGGATTGTCTTTCACTTTAGTACAGTTTCTTTCATCTTTTGTTTTGCTTATTGAGCTATCTGGTTTCAAAGAAAAAGTTAATTGATTGACCTGCCTTTAGGAATGCTAGTATTAATGCTAACAGAGTGTTAAGTAGATGATACTTTTCAGAAGATTTAAGATATATTTTTATTTTATTTTATCTATTATTTTATTTGATGTTTTACTACTACAGATTCATTTCCCTACACAGTTTCTTTCTATTTCCATTGTTAAAGAGCCTTTTCTGTATTCACAAAACCTATTTTGTTCAATATGGGCCTGATCTAAACACATTTTAAAAGGGAAAACCTGATACAAAATTCACCTACAGTGATATTAAATAAAGAAAAAATTTAGAATATAAAATTAATGATTATTTTATCATAATTGTTGAAAAGGTCCCTTAAAAGTGATCATGTCCAAAATGCAACATAATTTTCTTTCAAATTTTATGCAATCAAAATAGATATTAGATATTAAATATGTAAAGTTTATTTTAAATTATGCAAGGTAGCCAATTAAACTGAAATTTTTTAAAAATATTTTTACTATTGTAAACTTTTAAGAATAACCCATTGCCCTCAGATATACCAGGAAAGAAACAGTTGGAAATCTCGAGGAAAGAAATTTTCAAAATGATTCATATAAATATACTTTTGCTCAGTTTTTCAACAAAGATATAAACATAGATATAAACACTACATTATGATTTATGGGGATCAAAATAAAAGTTCCAATGGAGAATTTACAACCATAATTTTTAATGCTTTTCATTTGATAAATACAATTCTTACTGCTAACAATTTCTATGTTTCTTGTGTCAATTTAAAAGAGAGAAAAAGCCTAATCAGGCATGTTAAATATCTCAGACATGAATGCCTACCTTTCACATATTTTCAAGTTGCACTTGAGTAAGTTGCAGTGCTATTCTCTCATTCCCAAATTCATATTGCAGACTGGAAACTTTTCAAAACGTTAAGTATTTGAAAAGCCTCATATAATGCTCATAAAAACTTGCTTGATACAACCTGATTTTAACGCATGTCTTAGTATATCATAAAACCATTGAATTCTGAGCAGAGTTGAGATTAGAATAAAATATACCACAAATGTTACAACGCTAACATTTTTTATAACAATACTGTCTATAAGTTAAATCAGACATATTTTGAGATGCCACTGAGGAAAGGAATAATATAAATGTTTTTTTTTCATTATTTTATTTTACACCAAAGAAGGAAATAAGCCCACTAAGATGCAATAGGTCAGTGAGTGTTCAATAAAGTGAGAAAAATATACTGTTAACCTTTAAAATTGTGGAGGTGATTTTGTTAGCAAAGCAAACATTTTATCTTGCCATTGCAAGTGGCTCAGATGAATGAATGATAGATGTTTGAATTTTGCAGTTGTGTTGTCATATCCTGCTCTACCAACAGAAAACAATCATGACTGAAATTAAGTAGTGCAGTTGAGAAACCTTAAAAAACAATATAGTGGGAAGGAAAATAGTGAATAATACCAAAGAAATGTATTTTTTTTATAATCATATCACTCCAAGCAAGGCAATTTACTACCACTGTTGTGCAGAAGGTTACATAAAAGGAAAGTTATGAGAAAGATTGACAGGTTACAGGGGTGTCAGGAAGTGGGTAGGAGGAAGATGAGAATACTGATAAGAGTGGAGTAGATGGAGAAATTTACATTTAAATTCTTGGAGATTGTATCTATCCAGAAAGCAAGTAAACGGAAGGGAATTCCACAGGCGAGCAGTGCGAGAAAAAAAGCTGCTGGAGTAGAATTTGCATTTACATCATCTCTCTTCACATATAATAATGGACCATCCATATTTTTTTGGTACATGGATGCTACCTTCTGTTTATTCAATAGTGAAGTTGAGGCTGATTCTTTTCTTTTAGTTCTGAACCAGTTACATCCATCTTTGAAATTTACTGTGGAAAAAAAGCCTGATTGCTGTTTGCCATTTCTCAATGTATGTGTGCATCAGACTCCTTTTGAATTTCACACTTCTGTGTTCCACAAACCTACGTTCTCTGGTTTATATTCATGTTGGGACTCTTTTTGTCCTAGAAAGCAAAAACTTAATCTTATTAAGACCCTTACACATTGGGCTCTTATGATTTGCACAGAAAGGTTTTTGGATGCTGAATTAGATTTTGTCCGCAGCACTTCTGAAAAGTGGATATCATAGTGATATTGTGAATAGTGTTATTCATGACAAAATTAATAATTTCTCTAAGGATAAGCTGCTTATAGTGGAGAAATGTCCTGTATATTTATAGCTTCTTTATATTGGTTCACAGGGTAAGCTTATAGCTAGATGAAATTCTTCTGGTTTGCTTTTCTTATTTCTCTGCCCAAATTAGAATTCATTTTGTTACTTGTTCTATCTTTCCTTCAATGCATAAGGATCTCCTTCCTCCTTATCATGTTTCATCTGTGATTTATATTTTTAATTGTTGTTGTGGTAGCAACTACATAGGAAGGACTTTGCAGCACTTGGACTGTAGGATTAAGCAGCATGTCCTATCTAGTGTTCTTAATCTGGATGCCCGTATGAACCAGCTAGTGAATACATCCAGGTCAGCTATTACTCAACATTTGATAAATAGCAGAGATTGTGTGACTGACTTTAGTATGAACCAGTTTTCTGTTCTGTCAGGTTCACACTCGTTATTTCATTTGCAGGCATTAGAGTCACTGTATATTAGGTTCAGGAGGCTGTCTCTCTATAAACAGAGAGATTGTCTCCGTATCAGTGTCTAATGTTTACAGGAAAAGGAATAGAAAAAAAAATCTCCTCATTTTTTCTTTTCCTGTTCCTCCCTTTTTGCTGTCTATAAAAATCTTTTTTTTTTGTCTTTTATATATTTTCATCTTCATTTTTAAATTTTAAAAACGAAATAAATTTCTAAGATAATCCTGAAGAGATTGGGATTGAAACTGGTGGGTTGTTCTTCCTTCGTTTTATTTTATTTTTTATTGTTCATCTTGTTTTCTTCCACAATGCCTGTAATTATTAAATTTCATTTATTTCTGAATTTAATATAGTTTTGTACTACTAATAATTTATTTAAATATATTTATATATATATATATATATATATATATATATATATATATATGCATGTAAAACAATATATCAATACGCCTACTAGAACATAACCCCCATGCACACCTACATGCATCTATACATAGACAAACCCATGCACCCAAGTATATATATTCATATATAAACACATGTAAAAACAAACAGAAAAAAATAGATATATATTTACAATTTAACCAAGGTACTAATAGCAAATACAGAAACTATGTGAAATTGATGCGTAAAGAATCATTATTAAATATTAATTTTTATATATATATATATATATATATATATATATATGTGTGTGTGTGTGTGATCATGTGTGTGCTTGTGTGTGTGTGTGTGTGTGTGTGTGAGAAAGAGAGTGTGAGATACTAATAATGTGAAAGTAAATAAGTAAATATAAAAGAATATTTCTTAGTAACACAAATCAGTCAGATAAGAGAATTATTTAAACTAATAACAGTTTTATTTTGCCCCACCTTTGATAAGATTAATTCAATGGATAAAACTGTTATTAGTCTGAAGAAGTCACTTATTAGAATAAAATGCAGTGTTAAGAAGTGTTTCTATTTAGTCATTCCCTTACCAGTATCTATATATATATGCAATATTTATTGACATTACTCAATATCAGGGATAGAGCATGTGTAAATATAAATGTTAATACTGAGGTAAGCACCAAGTATTGAACGTCTGTTTCATTCTTGAATACAATCTTTACACCTGAAGACAACATTCAATCATGAAATAGACTGTTGTGATTTGATGTTGACCTTAGTGTTCACACACACACACACACACACACACATATATATATATGGGTGTACGCATCGCTCATTCAGTAAAATGATTTGGAGCACTCTAGCTATTGGGCGCGTAATATGATATGCGCTAAAAAAAGACTGCCTTCTTCCACCGAATGCCCCATGGCCCAGGGGTAGAGTTGCTGATTGACACCAATTTGGTCGGTTTCGTGCCTGGGTTATGTAGCAATTGGAGTCTAACCGTACTGATGAGCTGTGATACAGCGAAACAGATCTGTCTATACAAAACGGTAAAATCAGCTATTGCAAATTGCCCAAAGACACCACATGGTTGAAACCTAGGTTGTGTAATAACTCGTTTACAAATGAAGAATATATATATATATATATATATATATATATATATATATATATATTGTCATCCGGAGACAGATCTGTTTCGCATAGTTTCTCTTAATAAAATTATTTCTTGTTATTTTTTATGAATTTTTCTTTAACAGAATATAGAATATAGAAATGAACCATCAGTAAATTTATTTTGATTCATTTTTTTAAATTTTTTTATTATCTCTCTCTCCCTGCACCTGTATTTGTTTACTTCCCTTCTCTCTTTTTATTTTGTGTCTATTGTCTTATCTATTATTGCTTCCTTTTAATGTCTCTCACTCCATTTAATCAATGAAAATGAACTGGAATTCTGTCCAATAAGATTCTTCTAGCATTCTATTTTGGTTTAGTTATGTTTAATATTGAAGTCTCCATTTCCAACCAATGGGTTTTTTAAAAGAATTTCTTACCCTTAAGTATCAGCACAGTGTTAAAACTTTCAAAACAATCATTAAATGCTTATGTAGGAATATTTAGACGAAAAATTTGTAGAAATCTATTTATATTTCAAGCCAGTATTTTTAATTGGACTTCAAAATTTCTCTTGCTTTTCTTGTCTGAAACTGATGTCCTACTTTTTATATTATTAGGTGCCTGTGTATGTAAAATGTTACCAACACATTTTTGCAAGATAATAGCAAAGACACATTTCAAAATCTAAGCAGAGTATTGAGAGACAGGAAGATTTTGTTGGAATTAAAGAAAATAGTACTGGACTGTTATGTGATATATCATCCTATATAGTAGTAATGATGGACAGTCTTCTTGAAGATGAAGGAGAGACTAAAAGCAACAGAAATATGGATCTACAAAACTATGCTCAGAATACCATGGACCGAACATGTGAGGAAAGACAAGGTTTTGGAGAGGATGCAAATGAAAAGGAAACTTATAACTAGCATCAGGAAAAGACAGCTGAGGTTTTTTGGACATGTAATGAGGAAAGAAAACTTGGAGAGCCTAATACTTACAGGACTGATAGAAGGAAAGAGAGACAGAGAAAAGCAGTGCAAGACATACTTGATGGACTTGAGCAAGTGGATGGCAGAGCAGGGTTTGAGAGAGATATCAAGAGGAAAAGAGTTACGAGCAACAAGGGATAGGGGCAAATGGAACTCATGCTCACCTACATCTAAATAGTATATAGCATGTCGAGAAGAAGAAGAACTAGATACTGAATACATATTTAGTGACTGCTATTTTGGAAAACATTTGTGCTCATATTTGATTTTCTATTTTTTCTATCTTTATCACTCTCTTATTTTTCTCTTCTTCCCAAATGACTCACTCCCTAGCAATTAAATCTTTTCTTCAAAAATCATCTTTTTTATAAACTTATTTTTCCTACTTATTAATCTCCCTTTTCTTTCTTTTCTTTTCTTTTATTTAATTCTTGTCTTTTTTATGTGCATTTTAGTGTAATGGGTATTGGCTTGGTATGAGAACTCCAAGAGCTGATGCACAAATACCCTTCTCCTTCCAGCTTTGGGTTGAATAGCAGGACAGATTGGCATTATTTACATTATTTAGACTATTGTTCTCATCTTTGTTGCCATTTGTACCCATTGAATAAACACACACATTGGCATGTTATTCAACGGGTACAAACGGCAACAAAGATAAGGACAATAGTTTGAATAATGTAAATAAGTGTAAATACTACCACATCTCAGAAATATAGACAAATACTGAAGAAAAGATTAGGTTCTGTAGCCATGGTTGGCAACTAGTCTACCACAGAAATTAATGGCAACCTACTGTGAGAAAATCTGCCTAGTCAGTCATTTCTCTTTCGAGACCTGATCACCCAAGTGTGTATCACATATGGCAATTAACTGACTGACTTTTTTATTTTATATTTCTCTCTAATTTTCTCTTTAATCTTTCTTTCCAACTTGTACATAATATTTTTTTATTTCTCTTATTTTTATTTTTTTCTTTGTAACTTTTCCCTTTAAATTTATTTAATCTCTTGTTTTCTTTTGTTCATATACCTTTCTTTATCTAATTTTTATTATATTTATATCTCAGTCCTACTTTGTTTTTCTCATTTGTAACTTTCTTTCTGTTCTTTTCTTCATATTAGTTTATACTATATATAATATATTATATATTCATTACATGTTTTCTTGTTTCTTTTCAAACTTTTCCAGACCTCAATCATTTTTTCTTTATTTTACTCTTTATCTCTCTGCCCCTCTTAAGTTCTTTCTCCTTTTTTATTTCTGTTTACATTTCATCCACCAATTTTTTATCATTCTATCAATTATTCTTCTAAATTATCATCACTCTTTCCTAAACGTTTTATAGTGATTCAATACTTTTAAACTGTACCATATTCTTTCTCGATTTTTCTCCTTAATGTTTTTATCCTTTTTCTTCCATTTTAATTTCAGTTATTCCAGGCCACATTTTAATAACCTTATTTTTCACCTCCCACTTCACTCTCCATGTTTTCACTTTTTCACTTTTTCTCTTTTTCTCTATCTTTACTGTTTTTAATTTTTCCTTTTCTTTCTAATGCTTCGCGTGTCTATATATTCCTATCTTTTATCTCTTCATACTCAATTTACTCTGTCTTTCTATCCCAAGTTTTCCTAAAAATACCAAAATCTGTATCACCAAGGGCAACAATGTCTTAATCAATACAGTCAATGAAGCCCAGCCATAACTGATTTTATTTATAGGAAGTTGGGTTCAAAATAAAAAGCACAAGAAGTAAAGGGTGAATAAAATGAAAAAAAGGGTATTAATGGAAAAGTAGCTCTCTTGCAAAAGAAACAAGAAAAATGGATATCTTTCATATGCAGTCCAACACTCCTAGTTTTCTGATTGGTCAGTGGGCATTTTCCTGACTTAGTAGAGTTAAGGGAATTATTTGACATTGCTATATTGATTGGTCTATTGATGTACCAATATTTCTGAGTAAATGTATTCTTGTGTATCTCAACATTTAAATATCCTGCATATTTAGCATTATATTCTGAGGATGCGTATTTGTAGATACCTAAAATGTTATTAAGCTTAGTGTCTAAATACATACAGATTTATTGGAGAACAGTAACACATGTCAATAGTTTTGCATAAAAAAATGCATTTCTTCCTACAAATATGTATGCAGACACTTTTTTGGAAGGGTGTGAATAATGGTACATAGATTTATATAAGCTATCTCTGCATATATTCATTTCATGCAGATTTTTATACAAGTTTATATTTAAATAACAACATATGTTAAGATAGTTACTGCAACAGACTTGTATATATATATATATATATATACAAGTCTGTTATATATATATATATATAATTCTTTTATGTGTCATGTCCCTTCAAGACATAGGCAATCATGGCTCTTCACAATTTCTTGTTCTTTGTAGCTTATTGGATTACTGCTCCCAGATGATAATAACAGGTGGTAAAATTTGGAAATTATCTCCCCTGATAATAATTAGCGGAGACATGAGATTTGAAAGAATCGATCTTTTTCTTGGTGACTTTTTATAGCAAAAAGCCATATTCTTTTTGTTTCTGAAAAATGGGAGTAGTCATTTACAGACACTGAAGGTTGCTTTGAACTTTTCACATTCCATTTCTTTTATTTTCTTTAGATAAAATGTTCTGTCAGTATATTTGTTTTATTTCCTTGTTCAAATTCTATGTCTTACTTATTCTTTGGACTTATACAAGTCCACCAAAAATTATTAGTGGGTCAAATGTTCCAGGAGCTTACAAAATCTCATTAAAAGTGTTTATACCAGCAGCAAAGTGGGGCCCAATATGATGTTCTTTTGGATATATTTGTAAAAAATAGACCTTTTGAAAAGAAAACATTTTTCAAAAAAGAAAATTTCCTTTGCAGCTCAAACCAACATATGTGTAGAATTATGCAGACTGCTATAATTACTATCCACCAGCCAAGTTATGATCATTTTACAGCTTAGTTTTTTCTTTCATTAGTAGTTATAATAACCTAATACATCACCTGCAGGAAGATCTCTTACAGCCACAAGATTTTGCTAAAGTGAGACACCAACTTCAGTAACAAAGAAAGGATAAATTTTCTTTCTCAATATAGCCATAAACGTTGAAGGATCGATTAAAGCTACATTACAGCTGTCTCCATTCAACCCACTGGATATACAGACATGGTTTGTGTGATTTTTAAAACACACAATCAACAAAATAGGAACATTACCTTTACTTGAGAAGATAAATGTTATAAAATAATCACACAACTTGTCAACTTTGAAGTTTTATTGGCATGATAAATTCCTATCAAAGATTTTTGCCATACTGTTCAAAGTTAGCCCCATTGACAAATATATTAAAAAAAACAAGGAAGCAAAAGAGCACTGGGGAACTTCAAAAAATTAAATTACCTCACTGATGATTAATACACAGTGCTAACTTTAACAATGGAATCCTCATCGAATGCTGTTGGTACCATTTTAGAGCAGAATATTAAATCTATAAAACAAACTTATATCCTTCTCTCTTAAGCTGAATTCCTCACAGATGAAATACAGCACATTTTCAAGAGAACTTCTCACTATCTATTTAGCCATCTGACATTTCCATGATATTTTAGAGCAACATGAATTTACAGTATTAACTGACCATAAGTTACCCTCTACAGCAAGCTGGACAAATATTTACCCCATGAAACAAGAGATCTTGACTAGAGTTTACAGTTTATTTCAGGCATACAATATATAAAAGGTGAAGAAAATATTGTTGAAGACATGCTTTCCAGTACTTGTATATTCACAATAAATCTAGAAAATTTAAGCTACAAGCATTTCACTGAGGAACAACAAAAAAGACTACACTTTTGCAGGTCAGAGATGATACTTCACTGCAACTTAAAAAATTTACCTATTATTTTTGGACACTCAACTTCTTTAAGGGACAAGAAAAAAGGTTACTATTGACCTTATATACGTCCATCATTATGTAAAAAAGTTTTTCAGTCATCTTCATGGTTTATCACACCCTAGCAGATAAGCACCAAAGTGATTACAATTTGTATGGCCGAACATGTCCACTGACATAAAAATAACATTGATGCAACAATGTATTCAGTGTCAAAAACAAAAGATTGGGAAACATAAAATTGTTCATTGGTAAATAAATTCAAGAGACCTGATGGTAGGTTCACATATTGCAAATGCACACGGTTTCAGTATAGTGAATCAATTTAGTCGATGACCTGCTGCTTTTCTTATTCCAAATCCTATTCGGCAGAGACTATTGCAAAAGTTGTACAGGACAACTGTCAATACATTTGGATTGCTATCTGTAATTATTACTGATAGAGTTCACCATTTTAATTCATACCTTTCAATGAATTTGTCATTGTACTTAGAATCAAACATACCCAAACTCCTGCATACCATTTTTATGCCAATGTAATGGTAGAAAGATTTCACATACAACTAAAAACTGCCCCAGCCACAAAGATTTACATTTATAACTGGATAGATGACCTACCTATTACCCTTCTATCAATATGAAATGCTTTAAAAGAAGATCTATACTGTACACATGCAAACATCGGTTTATGGAACATCACTGATATTACCTGGCCAATAGTCTGAGGTAGACAAAATATCAACCCTATCTACATACTTTGTCAACTAAGAAAAGGACAAAATGAATAGGTTATCTTTTACCGCCACTAGAGGTGTGACCAAACAATCTTTTATATCCGCAGATCTATATAACTGCGAGTATATTTTTCTCAGGAATGAAATGGTTAACAAACTATTATTTACAAATTATTCAGGTTTGCATAAAGTGCCAGAGTGACATAAAAAATATTGTATCATTCAAAAAAAAAAATTAGGGGAAAAGAAAGATGCAGTATTAATTGTTTAAAACCTGCTTACTTTAAAAAATTACACAAACACCTGATACAAATCAAAACAAAGCAACAGACATCATGCCCTTACCGAAAATGTTATTACCTCTAACAGCAATAACAAAATGTGGTCACACTCTACATTGGCCATGACATTTAGAAACAGGTGCTGTAAGCTTGGGTGTACCAGTGAGAAATGAAAATTGGAGAGCTGTGTTTCAATCTGTGTCGGGCTTATTATATTCACAAGGGTAAATACTCTTAGGGAAACATATGAATGAATCTGTGAATTAATTAGTAGAACTTGTATCATTAAAAAATAATTATCTCAAAAATTTGTAACAATCTAAAAATATTTTCTGGTTTTAAATAATCTGCAAAAAGTTGACAAGCAATAAAATATAAGTCAATCACTCAATCAATAAAAATTTATGAAAGTTTCTTTCGAAATCTTTGGTTTGAGGTAATGTTGTATCTTTATTTGTCTGTTATCGCTTATTAAAATGAACTAAAATTATTTATAGGTTATGCTAATGCTAGTCTCTTGGCAGTAGTTCTTTGTCAACTATCATGGACTGCAAAATACACTTCTTTTTCTTTTAGTCAATGTAAGTGATGATAGAGTAGAATACTAGGTGTTGTGGCCAGAGGCTGGTTGATAGCAGACATTAAATTTATAAAAAGGAATGGTTTGCTAGCATTGACTTTAAGAGTAGACATAGAAAATAGTTGTTCCTATTTTTGAGATTATCTTTAGTGGTGGTAGGATCCCCAGTCAGTATTAGCTGAAAATAATCAACTAGTTGAATTAAGTAAAGTGAGGAAGCAAAGCTATAATGAAGCGAAATTAAGAGGCAATTGAAAAAAACGTAAGATTGTTTTTTACTGAAATAAATAAAGAACTAAACACTGTTTAACAAACAATAATATCTATAAAGAAATTGAAAGCAAATAAAAAGAATAGAGAGTAAATAATATCCCAGAAGATGATGGTATGAGTGTGTGCATATATATATATATATTGCTTTACAAGTAATAATTTTAACATTACAGGGAATAATGAAGTATAAAGTTAATAAGGAGGGAAAAAAAACTGGTTTCACTCAAACTCATCAAAGTTTCTTAATCGGGAGAACTTACAGTAAAATTAAAATATAATAAATATAAATTAGTCAATGACAGGAAAGAGGGAATGAACTACTAGTAACTGATCACAGCAAGCCACAGCAAACACTCTTGACATTTACACAGAGAAGGTCTGCAAGACCTGATGTAAACTGGCTCTAGCACTTTCAAATGAAAAAGTGAATGTGAATTGGCTAGAACAGAAAACCAATCCACATTAAATTCCATAGCACGCTTCCTGCTATTTATCAGATGTTCACAGATTGAGGAACAATAAATATTGTGTATGAGTTCATTTTGTTGCCAGGTATGGTTCATGATTTTCACTGGAACATGCTGTTTAATTCTAGTATCAAGCCACTGAATAGTTCACCCAATGTAACTGACACTGCAGCTACAATCATATTTAGAAACTACAGCATATATCTGATGAGAGAGGAGTACCTCCTAATGACTAGAATATAGAACTGATCTAGTACCTAACACAACACACATCTCAGCAAAAAAAATAACATTTCTGTACATCTGAAAAAATTTGCCAAGTTAGGTTTTTACCCTTATCTCCAATTCACAGAAGACTTAATCACACCAGATATTTTGCTATAATAACTGTATTAACCTTTCTGAAGTCAGCAATCACCAAAATGACAACAGTAGGTTGAACATGTGTAGCATCCTAGTTGTCTGGTTGGCTAGAGCATCAGCGTCTGTGACTGTAGAAGCTGATGCAGGAGTGACAGTCTCTGTTGCAGAGGCTGCATTTATGTTTTGTTTCTGGTCTGTCAGAGCTTCACTTTGCTTTCTGTGAATCCGCCTTTCCATTGTGACTTTTGTCAACTGCTTCTCCCTTGATATGAATTGTTGGGCCAGGGTTCCCCTGTATTTGGACCAGTTAACTGATAAAATTTCTCATGACTCCTTGTTGAAGTCCAAAACCTTCATGTTGCATTTTATCATGTCACAATACTGCATTTTGGGTCTTTTTCCAGAGGTCAACTCTCCATACAGGAGGTCTTTTGGAATGTGACTGTCATGCAGTGGACATGGTTTGTGATGCTTAAAAAGTATGAACATGGTGGGCAGACCCACACAAGACTTGACCTCAGTCTTGTCTTGCCATGAGATTCCTAATATGTGTCAAATTCTTCTCACATGGAAGATGTTCAGACACCTCTCTTGCTTAGCATACACAGTCCATGTCTCACTGCCATATAGCATTGTGCTGATGACACAGGCATTGCAAACTACCATCTTTGTCTTCTCTCAGCTTGAAGTTTGTCCAAACATGTGTTGTGAGGTGTGCAAGGATTGTGGCTGCCTTCCCAATTCTCTTCTTAAGCTCTCTGTCCAGGAAGAGTTTGTCAGTGATAGTAGAGCCAAGGTTGATAAACTGATGGACCACTTCCAGCTCAAAGTTATTAATGGTGATGATCAGTGTTGCTGTGTTACCTTAACCCAGGACACTTGTTTTTTGAAGTTAATGGTCAGCCCAAAGTCTCTGCATGTCTGAGAGAAATGATCCATTAGTGATTGAAGTTCATGCTGGTGTGGGATGCTAATGCTGTATCATCAGCAAACAACATGTCTCTGATAAAGATTTTTTGTACCTTAGTCTTAGCTCTTAGATGGTCAAGATTGAAAAGCCTGCCATTTGATCTCATATGCAGGTAAATCTCTTCCCGTGATGTCTCAAATATGTGCTTCAGGAGTAATGCAAAAAAAATTCCTAAGAGAGTGGGAGAAAGGACCCAATCCTGTTTGACCCAACTGCAGATGTTGAAGTGCTGTTGAACTGCACAGTACCCCACATATCATTATGGAAGGACTAAATCAAGCTCTGCAGGTAGCAAATTTTGGACAGAATTCTGAGGAAGCCCTTTGTACTAACAAAGTCAAACACCTTGGTCAGATTAATAAAAGTGATGTACAGGGGCATCTGCTGTCCTCTGCAATTCCCCAGGAGTTGACAGAGTGAGAAGATCATGTCGATCATGTTGATCACTCTGATTAAAAGCTAAACTGCGACTCTGGGTAAACATGTTCGGCAAGTTTTTGCAAACAAAACAAGATGACCTGAACAAAAACTTTGCCCCTGATGCCTTTGTAACTGTTGCAGTTTCTTTGCTCACTTTTCTTCTTGGAGAGAGTGATGATCATAGCATCTCTCACGTCCTGTAGTACAGCCCTTTCTTTCCAACACTGGCAGAGGACTTAATGCAAAGACAGCAGTTGGATAGTCTTGCAGTGCTTGATAAGACTGGAGTAATTCCATCACTGCCTGGAGCTTTCCCTGTGGCCAAGCTGTTGATGGCCTCACTGAGTTCCTCTATTGTCAGCTTATTGTCAAGCTCTTCCACCACAGGTAGGCACTTAATGGCATCAAGTGCTGCAGTTGTCACAACATTCTGTTTAGAGTAGAGGTTGGAATAGTATCCCACTAATCTCTCCATCTGTTATCTTTTGTCTGTGATGACTACCCCAGTGGTGGATTTGAGGGGAGCTCTCTTGTTCTACACTGGTCCCATTGCTGTCTTGATGACATCATACATTACTCTGATATTCCCTGTGATTGCTGCTGTCTGAATTTTTTCACTAAGCTCTGTCCAGTACTCATTGGCACAGTGTCTGTCAGCCTGCTGCACTTTGCTTCCATCAGCCTGAAGGAGCTGTAGGTTTCTCTTATTGAGTGGTCACGTGTACTCTGCTAGAGCACTGCACTTTGCTTTAATGACAGGAGCCATCTTGGTGGACTTTGACTCAAACCAGTCATCTGACTTTGAGGTCTTACTCTCAGAGGTAGCCAAGGCATGGCAGTGCATGGTGTCCCATAAAGTAACCTACTTCTCTATGCCTGTTGTTGATCAATTTCTCTTTTTCCTTAATAATTTTCATCCTTCTTTGAAGTTTAATCTTGAGAAAGAGGTTAACTTTAAACTTACTTTCTTGGATGTATTGGTGCATCATACACTAACATCTTTTTATATATCAGTGTATGAAAAGTCTACTTTTTCAGGTTTATACATGCGTTGGGATTCTTTTTTGCCTTAAGAAGCACAAAATAAACCTTATAAAAATTTGAACACATTAGAAATTGATGATCTGTTTTGAGGTGTTCTTCGACTGTGAGATTAGTTTTATAATGAGAACTTTATGTGATAAGAGGTATCCACCAACTGTTGTTAATTTGGTTATTTGTAACAAGATTGCTGACTTCAGAAAGATTAAGCTGGTTATTATAGTAAAGTGTCTAGTGTATTTAAGACTTCTGTGGATTGGATATAACAGTGAAAACCTAACTAGGCAAATTTTTTCAGATGTGCAGAAATGTTATTTTTCTGCCGAGATGTGTGTTGTGTTAGGTACTAGATCAGTTCTATATTCTAGTCATTAGGAGGTTCTTCTCCATCTTCAAATAAGTTCAGTAGTTTCTTAGTATAATTGTAGCTGCAGTGTCAGTTACATAGGGAGAACTATTCAGTGGCTTGATACTAAAATTACACAGCATGTTCCAGTGAAAATCATGAACCATACCTGGCAACAAAATGAACTCATACACAATATTTATTGTTCCTCAATCTGTGAACATCTGATAAATAGCAGGAAGCGTGCTATGGAATTTAATGTGGATTGGTTTTCTGTTCTAGCCAATTCACATTCACTTTTTCATTTGAAAGTGCTAGAGCCAGTTTACATCAGGTCTTGCAGACCTTCTCTGTGTAAATGTCAAGAGTGTTTGCTGTGGCTTGTTGTGATCAGTTACTAGTAGTTCATTCCCTCTTTCCCTTCATTGACTAATTTATATTTATTATATTTTACTGTAAGTTCTCCCGATTAAGAAACTTTGATGAATGGGAGCAAATCATTTTTTTCCTTCCTTTTAAATTGTATCCTACATTATGCTCTGTAATGTTAAAATTATTATTTTTAAAGCAATACTTAATTTTTGCACCATTCAAAATCTGTTACACTATATATATAGGATGATATATATATACATATAGCATGCTTTTGAGAATCGCTTTCTGAGTTGAACTTGATATATCCACTGTATTCTTATTTTTCATTAAGAGGTTTGCTAAAATTTGTTTCAGTCAATTCTGGACTGATAAATTTAATAACTCTAATGTCCACAGAGCTTGAAATAAAAAGTGAAAGCTATTTTTCCTTCAGTTACCCAGAAATCAAATTTCTCATTTTCATTGGTCAAACAAGATCATACGAGTACTTGATATGATAACAAGAAAATGTGAGACTTCTAGAAGGTTTTAATGAACTAACAAGATGGCTACATTTTCTATTGATAAGTCAACAACAAAGGAATGTTATTAATAGTAAGTCAAATGGGAGATTACTAAAAAGTAACTGGTTTTGAAAGGAACAGTCAAGTGTTCTGACTACCATATTCTCCCCTTCCTTAAAGACTTGATAACAAATGGGCTTACAGTGTTGTCTTACAGATTGTCTTTGTGGCTCTGATGTAACAGAAGCAGGAGTAGAGGGTTCAGTTAGTGGTTGCGATTCAAAGTTATATTCCTTGGGAGAAGAACCACTAACTGTTGGTGTTTAAATTCCATCTGTAGTGTTCTGCTGTTCAAGAATATTCAAGTCTTTCAAGTCAGTAAGTGTAATGACAGATTTCATTGAACCAGTCCCTGCAGGAATATTGGATGTTTTCCTATCTTGTGACATATTACTATTTGGAGCTAAGTCATGCATTGAGACTTAATTCACATCCATATACGTATCATATATTATGGAGTTGCTTCTAACAGATTGTTCTCGTCAACCAAAGAATTGTAATTATTTGCATGGATATGGCAACGTACTAATAATGGTCCTGGTACAGAGAGTCAATGAGGTAAAGAGTAGCCACAACTGGAATAGTGCAATTATGAAATAAAATTTTCATGAAGTATGACATTCAAGGCAGTGCAAAGTAGAGATCTAATAGAGGGTAAACATATTGGGAATTACTCGTACACATTGAGATTCTCTCTAAGTTTCATGTATTCTATGGTCAGTGTATCTCCAGATAATGTTATTGTAATGCTCATATTGTCCATTCTTTTGTAGATTATAAGGCATTGTTCTGTTGATTGCAATTTCTAATTTTGTCAGATACTCTCACAGCTCCCTTGACAGAAATGGAAGTCTCTAGTCAGAATGGATGTACGCAGGCATTTTGTACACAGAGACTATCTGATTCAGACATTATATAATGGTTTCTATTTCCATATTTTGGCATGGGAATGCAAATGGAAAACAAGAATACTCTTCTATTTTGATTCTGACATTGGATTATGGTTTCTGTTTTCATGGGATGTGAATCCAAATGGAAAATTAGAATACTCATCTATTACTGTGAGTAAGTAGCAATTCTCAGAGGTAGAGGGTAGGGGCTTCTTGAAATTCATGCTAATTCATTTGTTTGGCCCTGATAATATGAGATCTCCTTAGAATACCAGGCAAGTGTTCCAAATACCACATTCTCTCCTTCTTAAAATTCCTGATAACAAATGGGCTTCCCTTACAGATTGTCTTTGTGGCTCTGATGTAACAGAAATGAGAGTGGAGTTAATGATTGGGATTCATTTTAATTATTAGATTCCTTGAGAGGAGAACCACTGACTCTTGGCCTGTGAATTACATCTGCAATGTTCTGCTGTTGAGGAACATTGAAGTCTTTGAGTCAGTAAATCGGAGAACAGATTCCATCAAACTAATTGTGACCAGCACCTCCACAAAGCTAGCACCTATTTTTGGTGATGTAATGGCACAAGTCTGAGCTGCAGAACAATGATGATTCAATTTCACTTCAGTGATAGTATTTAAGCCGGTGTATGAGGGATGAGGTGTATGACAGAGTATTTCTTAGCAACATGAAGTGCCCTTGCTTGATTGACCACCATACTTATTAAGAGTTTTATTTTTCAACAAGCGCTGACTAATAATGTGCAAGTATAGGTCACTAATAAAAGCAACTGTAATAGAGTAATCTCAATTTTGCGAAGCATTTACAGCTTTAAAATTGCTGTCTTTACTGAGTAGTTGAAACATATCTATTATCTGTCTTTCTCTTTGTTTCCAAGTGGCTGAAATATGTCTTGTAAAGCATTTGTTTTTTGTTTTATATAGAGCACCTTTAGAGTGTCTATAGTTTTAGAGTGTCTATAGCTATAATCATCACATTTTGCAATATACTCATGCACTGAAAAAGAAACAAAGTTAGCAAGAGTGTTGAGTCTGATAAAATTGTTAGCTTGAATAGAACATTACAAAATCTCTGTCTGCTGAGGGGGAATTCAGTGATATATCCAAACATTCTGGTTTAAGGAATTTATCCATATTTGGTTTATACCAAACTTATGCTTTGTTAATTCATTATATTGAAGTGATAATAAGACTTGAGATTTTTAGAAGGCTTTAATGAACTAAGAATATGGTTACAATTCTGTCTGAAGAGTAGAAAAAAGTGAGGTCATTAATAGTAAGTCAAAGGGAGATTATTAAGAAATATCTGTTCTCAAAAGGAAAAAGGCAAATGTTTTGAATTCCACAACATGCATACCTGGAGAAAGGGTGCCTTGTATTTTGTCACTGACTTAGTCCACGCAACATTAGTATATCTAGATATTGCATTATGTGGAGAATTTGTTCTTGAGGGTCAGATATAGATTCAAATATTTCTCCAGTGAATTTATCTCAAGTGAAATATTTTCAGCCTCAGCTAAAATTCAAATTCAAGTTTCTCATTCTGTTTCTCTTGCTGAATTTTATGATGCTAACTTTAGCTTCCACAATTAGTATGGCTGAGGTGGCTAGATTTAGCCATGAATTGTATGCTAACAGTTTCATTTCTCCTGCTTCTCACTTGTGGAACTCCCTTCTGGCTTCGTACTTTCCAGCTAACTTTAATCTCCAAAAACGTAAATGCAATGTTAAATGCTATCTACTGTCTTCCTGGTTACTCTTTTCTATTTCCGCTCATTAGTAATGTTTCTGTTTCTAATTCTTCTACATCCAGAAAACATTTTAATCTCCACAAATTCAAATACAATGTCAATCATTATCTATTGCCTTCCTGATTACTCTTTTCTCTTTATATTTATTAATAATGTTTCTGCATCTAATTATTCCACATCCAGTAACCACTTGTGAATTAAGCCTACCAACCACTTAGTGTAAATCTATGGGATAGACCTTGCTGCATGTGGGTTGTAAGCATGGGAAAGTGACATGTGACAGAAATTTACAAACACCCATTCCACCAGTAAGAAAAGAAAAGTTTCTCAGATATTACAGATAAGAATGTAAGGTCCATGTTTTGAATAAAGGGCTACGGAATCTTGCACACACACAGACACACACACACACACACTGGCTGAAAGTAATTTACAAAGTAAAAGAGTAAAATAGTATTTTAATACTGAGATAATAAATTGTGTGTTTTTATTAGTAATCAATATGGGAATACTCTTTACTCGACCTTAGCTTTACCTCCATCCCAGACTCCTGCACTACCAGGCAACTCTGCCCCCTCAGAAACTCTGACCACGCCATAGTCTTCATCAACATCTTAATCCGCGATAACTCTACCCAAGAAAACCAGACCAGCAGAATATCATACTGCTACCAGAGAGCAGACTGGGACTCGTTCCGAGACTTCCTCTGTGATGTCCCCTGGAACAAGGTCTTCCATCTTCCTGTCGAAGACTGTGCCTCTGAGGTCTCCTCCTGGGTTAAGGCTGGCATCGATGCTTTTATCCCAGTCAGGAAATTCCAACTAAAATCAAATTCATCCCCCTGGTTCTCACCCGCTTGCTCGGCCACCATTGCCCACCGGAACCATTTCTTCCGGCTCTATCGAAGCTGCTCATTGAACTAAAACAGGCGCCTTTTCGCCTCAGCGCGGAACAAGTGTAAAAAAGTACTGAACGAAGCTAAGAGGGCGTTTGCTACCAGAATTAGGCAATGCATAGCATCCTCTAAGTTTGGCTCCAAAGATTACTGGCATCTCTGCAAAAGTGTTCCCAACAAGAACAAGACTTCAATACCCCCACTAATCAATGAGTTTGAAGTTCTCACCTACCCAGCGGACAAGGCTGAATGCTTTGCCCATAGATTCTCCACCAATTCGACACTGGACTCATTAGAAATACCTACACCCAACTTCCCATCCAGAACTAAGGCTCAACTAAATAACGTCCATATTACACCCTCGTTGGTCGCCAAGATAATTGCACAACTTGACCCACACAAAGTGAGCGGCGGTGACGGAATCCCAGTCATAGTACTGAAGAAATGTGCCCCAGAACTCTCCTCTGTCTTCTCTAAACTCTATAACCTCTGCCTATCTGCTTCCTGCTTTCCTGCCTGTTGGAAGTCCTCCTGTGTAGTTCCTATATTTAAGAATTCTGGCAAACCCTCAGACCCCGCCAATTGCCGTCCTATTAGTCTCCTTCCGATCTTTGGCAAAGCTTTCAAAGCCATTATCAATGTCAAGGTGATTCAGCATCTCACGGCCAACAGGCTTCTCTCTGACAAAACAGTACAGGTTTTGCTTCACCAGGTCTACTGCTGATATGTTAACGACCATTACCGAGTACATATACCGGGCACTTGACAAGAATGGAGAAGCCCGAACTGTTGCCTTGGATATCTCCAAAGTGTTCGACAGGGTCTGGCATGCTGGCCTCTTGTGCAAACTGTGGAGCTATGGGATAACTGGACATCTGTTTGACCTCATCCAGTCATTCCTCTCTAACCGCACATTGAAGGTGGTATTAAATGGGCATGCCTCCCAAAACTACCATACGAACGCGGGCGTCTCTCAAGGTTCTATCCTAGGTCCCACGCTCTTTCTGATCTACATTAATGATCTCCCCGATGCCATTAGATCCCAAGTTGGCATGTATGCCGATGACACAACAATCTACTATCGCATCGATCAAAAACCAGGTGTGGACAACAAACTGAACCTCGCTGCTGTACTTGAAAAGGACCTCCAATCCATAGTGGTCTGGGGTAGGAAATGGCTGGTAAATTTCAATGCCTCTAAAACGAAGCTGTTATCAACTAACCACCATAGACAATCGCATCTACCTCCCATTAGCATGGGACAGGCTAGCCTCCCAGAGAGTAAAATACTATGCCTCTTTGGCCTTACACTTTCGGCAGACCTCAAATGGAATGACTATATCGAATCCATTGCCAAATCTGCTGCTATGAAAGTTGGTTCTCTGTGCAGGGCCCGGAAGTTTTTCCCGCCTGAATCTATTCTGCACATATACAAATCTACCATCCGCCCGTGTATTGAATATTGCTGCCATATCTGGTCGGGTGCCACTGCTGCTCTCCTTGGGCTTCTTGACAAAATACAAAGGAGGGTCTGTAATGTGGTTGATACTGACTTGGCAGACCAGCTGCAACCACTCTCTCACCGGTGTGATATGGCTTCCCTGTGCCTCTTCTACAAGCACTTTCATGGCTTATGCTCCGATGAGCTTAGATCACTGGTGTCGCCTAAGCATGAATTTACACGAGATACTAGATTAGCAACTAGGTCCCACCCTTTTACAGTTAAACAAATAAGATGTAACCGTAAATTCTACTCCAACAGCTTCTTTTCTCGCGCTTCCTGCCTGTGAAACTCCCTTCCACAAGTCTGCTTTCCCGAGAGCTACAATCTCCAGATGTTTAAATGTAGGGTCAATAGACACCTCCTATCACACGAACTCCCAGTTATTCTCAGAACACTCTCATCTACCCAACCCTCATTCTCGGTATCCTTACCCGCCTATCACCCACCCTCTGACATTTCCTATATTTAACCATTCTCGGTATCCCTACCCGCCTATCACCCACCCTCTGACATTTCCTATATTTAATCATCCTTTCTCCACTCTATGTAGCCCCCTGCGCAGTAGTGGCAGTGACATGCCTTGCTCGGGGTGAAATGCTTATAAAAAAAAATAAATAAAAAATATCAGATATGTATATTCATATATAGGTGCATAAGTATATATGCATATATGAGCACAAGTATGCAAGATAAACTCACACAAGACCATCAAGGGAGCCAAGTATAAGGTTTACCTGAGGTGGACTACCAGCCACCCAGTGAAGATGCATATGTGATAAACCCAGGTGCCTGTGGATTGCAAGCATGGGAAGGTGTCACATGACAAAGATAGATTTATAAACACCCACTCCAAAGGTAAGAGAGGCAGAGTTTCTCAGATATTGCCAATGAAAATATAAGGTCTATAATTTTGGATGAGGTGAAATCAATTAAAAAATACCTTGATATAAGAAAAGATATTTCTGTGTGATATAAACATGCATAACTTGTAAAGTTGTGTTGCTTTATAAATGATTGTCTATGAGTGTTTTATAGCTAATTAATAATTTTAGGCCTTGTAATGTAAGTAAAAGCATTTTTCTGTTTGCTAGCTTTTCATAGTGTTTTCAATGTTGGATTATTTTTGACAGTCTCTGTTTACTCATTATCTCTGTTTAACAAATAGTTTTAAAAGAGAATCAAAACAAGAATAGATTAATTGAAAAATTATAAGCAAATTACTGATTTTATTTAAAATGTCTGTCTGCTTCTTTTGCCTCCTGGGAGATGTGACAGATTTTTCATTGTTAGAAAGTAGATGAAGCTGCATGACTTTAGGAGATAGCATACACGAGTCTTTCTATCTCTTTTTTCTCAATTTACCTGTCTAGAAAAAAACTATCAGTTTGCTGAGTTTATATGTGTTGCAAACTAAGTTCTTGAAATATTCATTAGAATATTTCAAAAGTATTCTTTAGTTTTTATGTTAAAATCAATGCATTGTTATACCAATAATTGTATGTATCCATGCATATAGCTTTTCTTCCCTGGTTCCCCGGCCACATGTGCTTACACATGCTTCTAGATTGGCATCAAGGTCCCACCCTTTTACTGTTGAAATAGTTAAATATAACTAGCTCTTTGACTTTAACAGTTTCTTTTCTTGCACTTCCCGTTTGTGGAACTCACTTCTGTTTGCTTGCTTCCCTGATAGCTACAATCTTCAAAAGTTTAAATGCAACATCAATTGCTACCTTCTAAGTTCTTGATTCCCATCCATCTCTTATTCTTTCTATGACATATACCCTACCTTGTTTTTTACTCTCACTGTAACCTCTGCACACCAGTGATGGCTCTGTCTTGCTCGAGGTGAAATGATTATAAAAAGAAAGATTATGCATATATAATTTATGCATTTATATGGCTATTAATAGTAAGGTAATGGCTAGATTTATAGCTGAAAGTGCTTGGATAAATGAAACATTTGAACAAGAAAATATCATAAAATCATATAAAAAATTTTATGAAGCACTTAACGACAGCACCTAGTCTGTTATTTTTAATGAAAGTTATATAAAAGAGGGATTGCTGCCTAAATACACTATATATATATATTTGCAGAAAAGGAGATAGCGAAAGCTAGAGTGTGTATATTTTATCATAAATGCATATATTATTATATGTGAATACCTATAACATAGGTTTTGTGCTTATTTTTAGTTTTCTATATATAAATGAAAATATGTTTCTGCACTTAAACTATAAAAACACTTTAGCATATATACATTAATATTAATAGTTTTATGCTATATATATAAAGGCTTTGGACCAAAAAGGATATATATTTTTCTTACTGGAAAGCATATTTGAATACATACAATAGTGGTCATATTTTTTTATACAGAAAACGTACATTTTGAGATTACAGAATTCTTTTCCTTTTCATTAACATTAAATTTATGAATAAATGAAGTGTGTTCTTTGTGCACTTTTGAACAATGGCTTTATAAAATATATGACTGAATTAATGCAAGTGTATAGAAATTGTTGAATGCAAAAAAGAAAGTAGTAATAATTACTTTCATTTCATATGTATATAATGCACATACACATATATATATATATATATATATAATGGCTGGCCACTCTTATTCAAAGATACCAGTCTACCAGGGTAGCTAGCTAATCCCCATTGTAGACATCTGCTCAGGCTCATCTGTGATTTATACTGCAGCTATGCTGAGCAGTCCTTGATTACAGTTTCTGGGAGTGAGCGCATTATCTAGCCTGAACAACAGTCTGAACAAGGCCAGGACTCTCCCTCAGTCACAATGACTTATAACTTTGAGCTAGCACAACCATTTATGACTCCTCAAAGAGAGCTGCCTACCCAATTTCACTCACGAGGCTTGTGTCAACCTTTGGTATGGTTTTCAGTCACTTTCCAAAGCTGCCACAAGCTGGGATCACTTCTTCCAGACCAATAATATCAAGAAGTCACCTTACTAACAAATTGACCATGGTGAGATTCAAACCCAGACTTCATGGTCAGAAAGTGAATGTTCTAACCACTCAGTCATGCACCCATCATATATATATATATATATATATATATATATATATATATGTATGTATGTATGCATGTATAGTAACGTGAATTAATAAATATACATATGCATGAAATCCCGAGTCATTCCATCAACATAGGACAATATGTATATTTATTAATATATATATATATATATATATATATATATTATGAGTTGAATGTATGAATCAAAATCTGACAAGAGGAATAGAATAAAGAAAGAACAGGTATGAAAAAACACATTTTTTTTGTTTAGAAAACAGGTTGAAAAAAGATACAGTTTGCCTGCCTGTTCTTTACTTATTCTATTCATATATATATATATATATATATATATATATATATATATATATATATGAAATATTCATCTTTAATGAATCTTTGAAGAAGCTTGTTAAAGTGAAACATGTTAGATTAAAGACACTTTTTTCTGCTTCTTATTTACTTATTCTATTCATCTTGTCGGATTCCAATCTATACATTCAACTCATATATATATATATATTTCTAAGTGCCTATTTAAATAATATGCTGAAAAGTTTTTAGATGCACATAAACACATTCATTAAAAATATAATTTTTGTCAGTTAAAATACATACCAATAGCTCTTATATGCATAAAAATATACCAGGTCTCTGGTCATTGGATCTGATTTTTTTATAATCATTTCACCCCAAGCAAGGCTGGACCACTACTGGTGCACAGGGCGTTACAGTGAGAGAAAAAACAAGGTACAGGTGATATTGAAAATAGGATAATTGATTGATGGGAACTTCTCTGTCTGCTCGTTGATAACAGTAAGATGTTCAATACAGAGTTTCTGGCGAGTTAAATAATAATTTAAATTGATGAGGTGATTTAATTTATTACACTTTTTATCCTTCAAAATTCCAACATGTTTTCTTTACACACAGTTTTGTCTTTCTTTCCATCCTGAAAACACTGAAAACAACTCACTTCAGCAATGAAATGCTTTTCCACTTTGTCTCATTATCTCCATATATATGTGTGTTTGTGTGTGTATGTTTGTGTGCATGCTTGTATGGCTGGCCACTCTTATCTGAGGATGCTTGTTTACAAGGATGACTAGCTAATCCCCACTGCTGATGCTGGCTCAGTCACACTTGAGTTTGTTCACAAACCACAGAGCCAAGCCATGGTTTATATTGCAACTACGCAGAGTGGACCTTAGTTACAGTTTCTGAGTGAAAGCACATAATCCAGCATGAACAACAATCTGAACAAAGCCAGGATGCTCAAATATTAGGTTATGGTGACTTGTTGTGTTTTCAGTCTAGCACAACCATTGATGGCTCCTCTAGAGAAGTTGTCTACCCAATTTCACTCACAAGGCTTGATTCCACCCATGGTATGATTTTCAGGCACCTTCCAAAAGTGCCACATGCTGGGACTGCCTCCTCCAGACTGATAACATCAAAAAATCACTTTCATGAAAAATTGACTATATATATATATATATATTTTTTTTTTTTTTTTTTTTCATTTAGAAAGTAGTTATTTTGCCACCCGGGTTTCTACTGTTCACTGTCTTCAGGGTATTTACAATAACTGATTTTTCCATTTTTTGAAATAACAGGGATCTTTAATTAGGAGAAGTTGCTTCAAGATCTTAAAACACATTCATCTATAATTGCATGATCCTAGTAAGTAATTGTTGTTATGGTTACACTTGGACTATATACTAAATAAAAGAACAGAAATTATGTCCAAGTGTAACCAACTAGCATAAACACATGAACTCTCAACTATAAAAGTGAATGTCCAATATATTACAAAACAGCAATTATACAAAATTTAATAAACCATGCAAAAGTTACCTCCTCCATTAAAAGATTTTCTACACTGAACTAAAAAATCATTAAACAAACTCTCATTAATAATGACTTTATTAATTACATCATTGATGAACAAATTAGATGAGCTATTAAAAATATCAACATGAATAAAAAAAGAGCATAACAATAATAAACAAAATCTTCAAACTCTAAATGCCATCTTTATCAAAAATTGAAATTAACACTAAACAAAATTAATTATGATTATCGTCACAATAATTCTTTAAAATATATAAGTTGTAATTTTTAGAAGAAAACAATAGTTTTAAACATGTAAATTACAATTTTTATAGAAATTAAAAATTAAATTTTCATCTTACGCCATTGAAATCAGTGTCATGTTCTTACATGTATGCTGAAAATTCTTAATGCTTAAATCACAAGATATTCATAACTGACAACTTTTCAAAATGGACAAATATATTATGTCTTTACAATCAACTCTCTGAAAATGATCTTGGATAAAATTGAAAGTACTTGGAAAAATAAAAATAAAAATAATGAAAATACATATAACATCTCTCTTGCTGTTTTTAATCCACTTCTTCTTCTATGTGCCTTGTCTCTTCAGGACGTAGGCGATCATGGCCTTCCCTTTTCCCTATCCCTGGTGGCTCTGAGCACACCTTCTCCTGTTACACCATGCAATCCTTGTTCCGTCATCCACCTGATTAGGTCCTTCAAATATGTTATCCGTTGCTTTCCCCCTGCCTCTTTTTCCCTCTATCTGGCCTATTAGTATCAGATTCTCCACGCTCTCTTTCCTCATTGCGTGTCTCAGGAACTTCAGCTGTCTCTTCCTGATACTCAGTATTAATTTCCTTTTTGTTTCCATCATTTCCAAGACCTCATCATTGCTCACATGCTCAATCCATGATATTTGCAGCATCCTTCTGTAGAACCACATTTCAGTTGCTTCAAGTTTTTCCTTCAACTTTGATGGTATTGTTTAGCATTCACTGCCATATTGAAGGACGGACAGCATGTAGCAATCCAGTACTCTCTTCCTAGTTTCTAGTGAAATTGTCCTGTTTCTTCATACTTTACTCAACTTCTGGAATGTTTTCTTCGCCATGCCAATTTGCCTTTGGATCTCTGTGTCGCACTTTCCGTCTTTTGTTATAACGCTTCCCAGGTATTTAAATTTTTGTACCTGCTTGATTCTGGTATCCCCGACCTGTATTTGGCATTTTGGGCTGCCCTTTTTTACTGATGACCATGCATTCGGTTTTTGTGCAGTTTATTTCTAGTCCTTTCTTGTTACTTTCTTCTGCTAGCTTCTGTAGGAGGTCTTGTAGTTTCCTTTCTGTGTCTGCTATCAGCACTGTATCTTCTGCGTACCTTAGGCATCCAGGCATAACTTCTAGGGTCCTCAAAATATTCTCGCTGTGCAAGTTGAACAGATCTGGTGAAAAGATACATCCCTGTCTTACACCCCTTTCTATCCTTGTATATCTACTCAATTCATTACCTGTCCGTATGCAAGTGGTTTGCTGCCAGTAAAGATTCTTTATTACTCTTTAGTGTTTCCCAAATATGTCCAGGCTGCTGAGCATCTCCATCAGTGCTTTGTGGCATATTTTGTCAAACACCTTCGCATAAGCAATGAAATACAGATATAAGTCCTTCATTTGTATTGCCCTTTGGAGAGCATCCTAATCATAAATATGGCATTCCTTGTTCCTGTGTCTTTAACAAAACCACACTGTTCTTGTCCTATCTCTGGCCTGATTCTGCTTCTCGCTCTATTCATTAGGATTCAGACGATCAGTTTTGTTATATAGCTCATTAAACTGATGGTTCTGTGGAGTTCGCACTCATTTGCTCCTGGCTTCTTAGGTAGTGCTATGAAGATAGACTTGCTGAGGTCATCTGGTATTACCTCACTATTATAAATTCCATTTATTATTTCAGTAATTTTTTCTGTACCAAATTCTTCCAGGGCTATCAGCAGCTCTATGACTATGGTCCCACTGCTTTGTTTCTATTCAGTTTGACTACTGCAGGTTCCACTTCAGACTTTAATATTTCCAGTTCACCCTCATCTTTGCGTATTATTGGTTGTTCTCTCTTGTCATGGAAAAGATCTTTTATATATTCTTCCCATCGTTGGAGTATTTCCTCTTTCTCCAAAATGATTGTTCCATCCTTAGATTTTAGACATCCTGTTAAAGAGCTGGTTTTTTGTCCTGTCAGTTCTTTTATTTCCTTATGCATGTCTGCTTTATTATTCCTGCTCAATCTCTCTACTTCTGCACATTTGTCATTGAGCCATTCCTTTTTAGCCTGTCTGCATTTTCTTCTTATTTCTTTGTGTAGTTCCCTGTACTCCATTCCATGTCTTGATATAATCTTCTGCCTCCTTTGCATCATTTCCAGAATCTCTTCTGTCATCCACTCGTTTTTCTGCCTGTGCCTATTTTCTTTTGGGGCAATGTTGTTTGCTATGTCAGTATTGCTTCTTTTAGCGAGTCCCATTTTGAGTGTCCTTTCCTAGTTTGTTCTTTGTATGTGGTTTTCATGCTGTTAGTGTATTCTTTCTGTAGTTTGAGGTCATCTACAAGTGCATTGTATATCAGTTTTGGTGCTGCATTAGGCTTCTTTAATCTCCGGAGTTTCACTTTTAATTTGCAGATGACTGGGACGTGGTTGCTTTCACAGTCAGCACCTGGATAGGCTTTGCTTTGAACCACTGCATTTCTGAATCTGCTGTTAATGGTTATGTAGTCTATCTGTTTTTTGTGTCACCTCCTGGGCTTCTCCATGTCCATAGACATCATGGGGGTTCTTGAAACCAGATGTTAGTTATTACCTGGTCACTTGCCATACACCATTGCACCCATTTTTCTCTTCGTTCGTTGTGGATTCCTCAGCCAAAGATTCCAGTTTTCATACCTTCCCTCTCCTTGCCTACTTTGGCATTCAAATCTCCCATGATGATCCTGATTTCTTAGCTTTTACATTGAGTAGGAATCTTATTTGAGACTACAAAAGAATTAAAATACAAATAAATAAACATAATATGTATAAATTATTTAATCAAACATCCTTAAATAAAGATATGAAGATATTTAAATTTAAGACATCTTGAAAGAAGATTTTATTTTGAATAATATGTTTGTAAGTAAAATAGTCTGTTATTTCTTAAAACAATATGACCCCCTCTTTATATATCTAATATAAAGTAGGTTTGTTAAGTTTTTAAAGATTATTTTCTGGTTATAAATATAGTAATTAGCAAATGTTGCTTCAAGAGATGACCCTGTTGCAATGCCATTAGTGTGCATAATAATAAAAGTTTAATGTTAGTGGTGCTGGCTAGAAGAAGCTTGTAAGGAATAGTAGGTTTACTTTTTGGTAGTAGCAAGGAAGTGTGTATTTGTACACATTGCAAAATAATGTTTAATCATTAAGTGTAAGAAAATATCAGGTAACAGCTAACGGTGTAAATAATATATCAAATACATTAGAATTAAAATCTGGACAGACATAAGAATTAGAAATTATGTTTTTCAGAAATTACACAAAGATAATTTAGTATTTCATTTTTCGCAATGTGTAATTTTCAATATTCTTGTTATGTTCTCATCTTGGTTGATATAGATGTTATTATGCCCAATGCTTCAACTAAGTACCCTTTAATCATCATTAGGTGTCCATTGATTTGTTGATATAAAATATCTGTTGATTATTGTGATATTTCATCCATCTAATGTCAGTTATTATTCATTTCTGCTGAATTTGTGCCTCACTAACAAATCTAAGACTGAATTCATGACTTCTATATAATAGTAACACATGTATTATCAACTATTTTATCCACTATGTCACTATCCTGGCCAATATCTCATATCAGCCAATCATGGACACCTGATGGTGACCAGAGTCTACTTGGTTGAAACATTATGGCTATAATAACATCTTTATCAACCAAGATGTAAACAATAGTTTGAAATAATACAAGATTACTTAACAAAGATCTTCAGCTGTTCATCATGAGTCATTTTCAACTATTTTGAAATATTCTTTTTCTGAGAATAAGGAGGATAGATGATAATTGAAAATTCAGGTAAACCACAAATTAGGAGTCTATTCCAAATAGCTGAAGTTTTTGGAACACATCATGAGGAAGGAATATTAGCAAAATCTAAAACTCACAGATAGAGAGAAAGAGAGACATGGGAAAGCAATACAAGATATACTTGATGGGCGTGAGCAAGTGGAAGGTAGAGCAGAGTCAGGAGAGATACCAAAATAAAAAGTATTAAGAGCAACAAGGGATAGGGGTAAATCAAGGTTCATGATCGCCTACATCCTGAAAAACATGGCACATAAATAAAAGATCTGTCTATCACTATAAGATTTAATTAACATGAAAGAAAATAGTAACATTAAAGCTGAAGTAGGGATTTACAAAATAAACTGCAAAAAATGTCCCAAAAATACATTGGTGAAACATTCAGGAATTAAAATAAAAGATTTTAAAATTATTTCACCTCAAGTAAGGTAATAAAAGCAACTAATACGCAAGGGGTTAACAAGAGTGAAAGAAACAGAGGATAATAAAAGATTCTTCTTCTTCTACTACATGCCTTGTCCTTTCAGGACGTAGATAATCATGGCTTTCCACATCTCCCTATCCCTGGTGGTTCTTAAAATGCTTTCTCCTGTTACACAATGCAACCCCTGTTCTGTCATCCAACTGCTAAGGCTCTTCAAATATGATATTCGCTGCTTCCCTCTGTCTCTTTTTCCCTCTATCTGGTCTGTTAGTATCAGGTTCTCCAAGCCTTCTTTCCTTATTGCATGTCTCAGGGACTTTAGCTGTCTTTTCCTGATGCTCAGTATTAATTTCCTTTTCATTTCCATCCATTTCAAAACCTCATCATTGCTCACATGCTTGATCCATAATATCCGCAGCATCCTTCTGTAAAACCACATTTCAGTTGCTTAAAGTTTTTCCTTCATCTTTGATAATATTTTCCAGCATTCACTGCCATATTGAAGAACTGACATCACATAGCAACCCATTACTCTTTTCTTTGTTTGTAGCAAAATTTTCTATCTATACTCTACTCGACTTCTGGAATGTGTCCTTTGCCATGCCAATTTGCCTTCAGATCTCTGTGTCACACTTTCTGTCTTCTGTTAGAACACTTCCCAGATATTTAAATTTTTGTACCTGCTTGATTTTAGTATCACCCACCTGTATTTTTGCTGATGACCATGCATTCAGTTTTCATGCAGTTTATTTGTAGTCCTTTTTTGTCAATCTCTTTAGCTACCTTCTACAGGAGGTCTTGTGGTTTTCTTTCCATGTTTGCTATTAGCCCTGTATCATCTGTGTACCTTATGTTGTGCAAATTGTGGCCTTCAATGACAAATTCTGGCATAACATCTAGGGGCCTTAGAATAGTCTCTCTGTTCAAATTGAATAGATCCAGTGAAAAGACACACCCTTATTTTACACTACTTTCTATCTTTGTATATCTGCTGATTCCATTACCTGTCCATATGCAGGCAGTTTGCTGCCAGTAAAGATTCTTGTTTACTCTTATGCCTTTCTCAAATATGTCAAGGCTGCTGAGCATTTCCATCTAGTCTTTGTGGCATATTTTGTTGAACACTTTTGCATAATCGATTAAACATAGGTATAAGTACTTTTTCATTTGTATTGCCCTTTTGGAGAGCATCCTAATCATAAATATGGCATTATTTGTTCCAGTTTCTTTGACAAACCCACACTGTTCTTGTCCTATCTCTGGCCTGATTCTGCTTCTCGCTCTATTCATCAGGATTGTGGCTCATTAAATTAATTGTCCAGTGGAGTTCGCATTCATTTCCACCTAGCTTTTCAGGCAGTGCTATGAAAATCGACTTACTTAGGTCATCTGGTATTACACTACTACTATGAATTTCATTTATTATTTCTTTAATCTTCTCTATGCCAAATTCTTCCAGGGCTATCAGCAGTTCTATTACAATACCGTCTGGTCCAGCTACTTTGTTTCTATTCAGTTTGGACATTGCAAAATCTTTGAAGATTGTAATTAACAGGAAAGCAGAATCCTGGAAGGGAGTTCAACAAGTGAAAAGTGCTGAAGTAGAAACTATTAGCAATTTTGACAGTGATATGATGATAACTGCCAATCTAGTATTGTGCTTAAATTTGTGATTTTAGATACAGAAGAGGAAAGTTTATCAAAGCAGTTACCATGAAAGTAATCATAGATTTGTCAAAGGGCTACTCAATATTTTAATTTTTCATTGTAATAGCTCTGAGAATAATTTTGACTTGAAAGAATGTACTCTTAATTAAAAAAGGGAAAGTAATTTATTAACATGAAAATTTTTGAATTTTCCATGAAAAATCTTTATCCCATATTCTAAAATATGTCTCTTTTTGCTTTATCTCTCTCTCTCTCTCTCTCTCTCTCTCTCTCTCTCATAATATTTTTTTTTCTTTATAATCATGTTGCCCCAAGCAAGGCAGTTTACTGCCACTGTTGTGCAGGGGCTTACATAGGAGGAATATTATGTGAAGGAATGAGAGGTTGCAGAGGATGTCAGGAAGAGAGTAGGAGCAGGAAGAGAATATTATGAGAGTGGAGTGGAAGAAGAAAAAGCTTGAGAGAGAGGCTGTAAGTTAGTGAAACAGGAGATGACGATTGACTTTATATTTAAATTCTTGGAGATTATAGCTGTTCAGAAAACAAGCATGCGGAAGGGAATTCCACTGACAGGAAGTGCGATAAAAGAAGCTACTGGAGTAGAATTTGCATTTACAATTTATTGGTTTCACAGTAAAAGGGTGGGACCTAGTTGCTAATCTTGTGGCTTGAGGAAATTCATATATAGGAGGTACCAGTGAGCTAAGTTCATCGGAGCAGAAGCCGTGAAAGTATTTGTAGAAGAGACACAAGGAAACCACACTGTGTCAGTGAGAAAGCGACTGTATCCTAGCTGCCAAGTCGGGATCAGTCACATTAGAGATTCTCCAGTGGATTTGATGAGGACACCTAAGTGGATAGTCGAAGCATCTAACCAGACATGGCAGCAATATTCAATGCACAGGGGGATGATAGATTTGTATTGTGATCTATAAGTTCTCACTCTTCAGGGTTTTTTTTCAATCTGCAGGTTGAACAAAGCTCTGAGGAGTAAGCACTTGAAAAAGCATTGAGAAGTGAGGATATTATAATGGTGACTTCATGAAACTTTGAAGTCAGGATAATTCTGGTCAGTTAAGTGACAAGCCTCTCCATATTAATCCTATTAATACTCTATCTCTAACTCAATACCAAGCACTTTATGACAAAGACTCACTTACCAAATTATTTTTTATTCAGTAAACTACTAAAAAAGCAACAATCTTGTAATTAAGCATCATCACAACTCAACACACTCACACACACACACACACACACATATATATATATATATATATATATATACTTCTCTTGTGATAGTGATTGACTGATATATTTTTAGTGTATTTTAATTCCTAAATATTTCCTTTCATGACAGAAAGGCTTAATTTACATAGTAAACCAGACACAAATAGATATTCTACTTTGATTTAACTGAAGCAAATGTAAAATTTCATTTTTCTTCTGCTGCAATGATTCATAGAGTTTGTCTCCAGAAATGATGTGTTCTTTTGTCAGAATCACCAAAAACTAATTCCTGACAATTTTTTTCACTCTACTTTTTAGTGTAACTGTGTAGATAAATTGCACAAAGGTCACATGTTCAATTTGTGACAGTATTAATAAAGTTCATGACCTGTTCATACAAATTTCGACTTTATAACCAGCCATCCAGCACCTGGTTGTATACAACATGCACAGGGCTGTCAATATTTGCATAAATAACATCTCAATTAGTTCAGAACCAATTTCATTTAGAATTATCCATTTCAACTCATTAGACAGAATGTTATTAAATCAATAATTCATTTTTAGCATTGCAGAAATTTAAATGAGAGTTTGTCACTGAGATTGTAACTGAACATCATGAAATTCACTTCTCTTTTTGATATCAGATCTAGAATTATTTTTGGGTATGTGGGTGGAGTAAATAAGATACTCTCAGTAACACAAATGAACTCAGCAAGACACTTTAAATAAAGAAATCAAAGAGAATTCACAGTCAGTATTCCATTGCAAACTCATTTAGTTAGACTTTAATCCGCTGGGTAGAAAGAAGCTCTGACAGAGCTCAGTTGAAAGGCAGAGCCTAATTTGGGTAAATTTAGACAGGTACCTGAACCTGCCTTGTGCAGTGTTTAAATGAAATTTTTGTTTGTGCTTGAGGGCACTCTTTTTCCTAAAAAAATTGGCCAAATCAGTTCCCCCACAAACTATCACTTGTTGGACTCTCTGTCCGAAGGCAGAGAGGAATCTAGATGAGGCTATGCCAAAGGGCAGGCTTTGAGTCCCACAATAAAAATCAGCTTTGTGTAATATCCAGTCCAATGAGGAGGTTTCTGTTTAATATCTAGAGTTTTATTTGAACAAAAAACTATCAGTTGAGCTTAGTTTGTATAGAATTCAACTCAGGTCTAGATCTACAAACTGGGACTCAGCTGAGAAAAATAGACAAGCTCTTTGTCCTTGGGCAGAGTTCAACTCAGTCAAGACTCTGTCTATGGACAGAGATTTGGCTGGGAAGAATAAAAATGTTTAGTTTCTTATCTGGCATATGTAGGTGCTGGGCAAATTTGACCCTTGGACCAAGTGTATGTGCTCATGTTCCTCATGTAAAGCTTAATCTTATGTCATATCCTGTCTGAGTAGGGAGACTCAGGGTAAATACGCAGAGTTCTGCATGAACTCAAGCTTGTCAGACACTCTTTGGGCAGAGAAGAAACTCAGATGGAGCTATGACAAGAAGATAATTCTACTTTTGTGGGGTTTGGGGAATTTTTGTTATGGGTATATGCACTTAGGTATTCTCACATTAAAAACTGACCTTGTGTCATATCCCATCTCAGTAGGGAGAATTTGAGTAAATACCTAGAGTTCTGCCTGAATACAAGCTTGTTGGAATCCTCTGCCTTAAGGTGGAGGACTTAGACAAAGCTATGTCTATGGGCAGAATCTCATCAAGGGAAAAATAGATCCTTAATCCTGCTTTTGTAAATTTTATGTCACATCCTGTCTTAGTGTGGAGTAACCAAGAAATACATGAGAACCCATTTCGAAGTATGCAGGATCTGGTGAATTTTTGCTCAAGTGTATGCATTTGGATAACCCAAACTTATATCCCTTCCTGTCTCTGTAGAGAAGACATGGTTGAATGCCCAGAGTTCCACTCAAATTCAAGCTTGTCAGACTCTCTGTCTTTGAACAGAGAGGGACTAATGCACTGAGTTCATTGTATTCACCATATCCTTTTGTAAAGATTATGGCAAAGAATTTTTTCCCATATACATCTTCCAAATATATTATCTAACATGTTTCTCTTTGTGATATTTACTTTAAAGATATTAGTTTGGTTGTTTTCATGTCTTCAGCTAATGTTCCTAGTATTCTGCATCTTGTCTCTTTAAATTTGTAACACCAGCATTTTCAAATATTTTCTGGCTGCTTAATCTACTTTTCTTATTTTTTACCATTTTCATTTTTGTGGCTATTTTTTTCTTGTTATCATCTTGCAAATGGTTTCAATTTGTTTTTGCATAGATCAGCCTATCAGATCCAGCCAATGTGGCTCTACATTATCACTAAAAATTCCTGGTAATGAATCTGTTCTCATCTAATTTTTCACCCAAACCTATACTTTTCCCTTTGTGAGGTTTACTTAAAAATAATAGTTGATTTCATGTCTTTTCTGTCAATGTTTTACAAATTCTGCATCTTTTCTTCTTGTTCACATTCACAACACTAGCTTTTTCAAATATTTTCTTATTGGTCAATCTATTTTTCTTTCTTATTACTCCTTTTAATTTTTCTAATATCTTTCTGTGATATTTAAAACTTTTTTTCGTATATTGTCAATGTTTCCAGTTACTTTCTTTTATTACTGCGAAATATTGCTCTTACGAAATTTCCAACATAGGGGATTCACATCACAAAGTTACTTTGCAATATCTTGTTTCTCTTTTGAAGCTATATCTTTCTTACAACTCATGACATTCTTTATGTACCTGAAATTAATAGCTAAATATCAATATCTATGCTATTATATTGCATCTTAGCAACATATACATCTATGTCCCAGACTTTTTTTTAAAAACTCTTTTCCTATTTCCCAAGCCAACATAAATGACTATAAATGTTTTAAAAGTTAAAAGAAAATGATTAAATTCTAAATCTTCTATTATTTAAATTAGAATAATATAAATAACAATGCCATTTTTAGAAAAGAATAAATTCAATAACGTTTACCCACTTTCATTTGTTTGACTTTAAACTGCCTCACTTAGTGTCTTTCATAATTTACTTTGATTTTTATTTCATCTCTTGTATATTTATAAGCATACATAAATTTTAAAAATTCTAAAACCTGACAAACATTTTTATTTCTGTATATAAATATTAGTTGCAAAATAAAATCTTTACATTTGCCTTTATAAAGTTCATCAGAGAATCCAATTTTTCAGCTGTAAGTTTTCACTTTGTTTTTATTCAATATATATATATATATATATATATATATATACTAGCAGTATAGCCCAGCATTGCTCGGGTGTAATGAAAGCTTTAAAACTAATCCATGGTCCTGGAGCTCAGACTCAGCCAAAAGAATATTTGTGTGAAGTTTGGTGAGAAGCGGATAAAAATTGTGGATTTGTATAAAGGACATACAGACAGATAAACAGACACACACACAAACATCTTGCCTTTTATATATATATATATATATATATATATATATATATATATTATCGATTTTCTGCACTATTGTAAGAACTGCAACCTTGAAACTTCTGAATATCGTTTCTTATGTCTTTGTCTATGAGTGTATCAAATTTGATTAAAATTGGACCACTCCTTCTATAACCCGATTTTTTCGATTATCGATTTTCGATATTTATCGTGAGTACCTCGACACAAAACCTAGCTAAGAATACTTGTAGACGCTTATAGTACAACTGTGTAAATTTTCAAGAAAATCGGTTCAGCTGTTTCGGAGTCTATAGGTAATGGACACACACACACACACACAGACACACACACACAGACAAATTTCCATTTATAAATAAGTTTAGAGTTAGATTAGTCATTCACATACAAGCCTGTTTTGCTGTATCACAGCTCATCAGTGTGGCTAGACACATCCAGTTGCTTCTAGCTGGGATCGAAACTCAACCAATTTGGTGTCAGTCGGAGTTGCTAACCACTAAGCCATAGGTGTATGAAATCTGAGAAGGGAAATTTTAACATGTTCTATATAAGCAGTGTGTGTATATATATATATATATATATATATATATATATATAAAGACCAATGCCTAATTGTAAAATAAAATCTTACACTGTTAAGTCTAATGAAGACACACACTAAAATTCATAAAGCATATATATACATACAATTATTTTGTGAAAATATTGCCAATATAATATTGGTATTATATGATTTCTATTTATCTGTACTGATGTTTATTTATGTGTATTTATATATGTATATATACTCAGTATATAAATTCCTACAATAATGACTACAAATACAACAATGCTACTTCCAGTGAAGCCCTCATCAAGTGATGACTTTATATTCAGTCATGTATACAGAACCACAATATTCTTATTACTAACCTGAGGCACTTCATCAGTATATCTTAATACCACCAGGAGTTTTGGTTTGCAATCAGATTGAAGAATCAAGCAGATGGCCATTCCTTCTTCAATCTTGAAGGTTATCTCCTTTGATATCAATCAGATATCAGTTAGATATATTATGGATGAAGTGGAAACGACACACTAGCATCTGAAAGGAAAAGCATAAGCTTCAGCTATAAAAGACAATATTTCTTCTTGAGGCCCTGAGACTAACATAGTCAAAAAATGATCCAATCTCTATTAAGTATGCAGCTCAGAAAATCCAATGTCCAGAGAAACAAGGAAACTGAAGGAAAATGTGTATAATTAACAGAAATAAAACACTTAGTGGATAATTAGGAAATGGTTTCGACCTCCCTTCACTGAATTTTAACCAGTGCAATCACTCAGTGTCTCTTTTCAACCTCTAGTCAACTGTCAGATCTGTTGCTGCTGGTGCATACTATACCCAAACCCACCAAACAGTGTAATGGGGTTTGGCTGATTAGAGGTAATGAGCAGTGCTTTGTTAAATGTCATAAGATTTCCTTCACTTTAATTAAAAGATATTTTTCTCATAAATTATACATTTAAAGAAAGCCTTAAAAGGAATCAGATACTGCAGTACCAACAGCACCAACACCTGAAATCAGTTGTCAGAACACATTTTGGAATGTTAATTATTCTGCTTAAAGTTATTCACTGATTTAAAAGTAATCAATGATTTATTGTCCATAATTATAAGCATAATTATTAACATTCCAAAATTTGTTCAGACAACTGAATTCAAATTACTTGATTTTTAATGTTTTTAATAGCCTGCATCTTTTCTCTATGTTCCTGACACCATTTTTAAAAAATATTTTCTTGCTGGTCAGTCCTTTTTTATTGCTTATTACTCCTTTTAATTTATGACTGTTAAGTAAGCAGCACAGATGAAAAGTATGATGAAAGACTAAACAAAATTAATAGTAAAGGCACTACTTCATCCAAGAACATTGGTGTGCTTAGATTATTATATCCAATACTATTGACAAAATAAACAAAATATACAGTTTGAAAGAATACCAGAATGAGAGAATATTAGAATGTAACTCAATGGCTAATTTGAACAATGTATTTGGATTAAAGAAATCTAAAGGCCCACTGAAATAGGGAAAATTGCCTTTCAGAAACTCAGCAAAATATTAAGAAAAAGGACAGTTTAATTTGAATCAAAGCTAAGAGTATTTAACTCAGGGCTGGCACATACTGCTCCTTATCCCACTGATCAGAGGAGGGGCTAACTAGGAACTTGGAGGCAGTAATCTGTGACTCTCACTATCTTATTAACATTTGCTTTTTATTACCTACATTTATAAATGTTATAAATTAATCTAAACCCAACTAACTACAGGATGAAAGATTTTCACAGATTTTGACATTATTTAGGGTTTTTTTTTTTAATTTTTAGTTCAAATCCATGAAAATACATAATATATCTAACTGATCTCTGATTGATATCAAAGGAGATAACCTTCAAGATTGAGGAAAGAATGGCCATTTGTTTGCATCTTCAATCTGATTGCAAATCAAGATCCTGGTGGTATTTAGCTAACTCTAAAAAAACACTATAAAATTCACTATTTTTTTACCCATAATGTTGAATGTGTTAAAATTATTTAAGTTTTTAACAAGTTAAGTGGTTGAAGGTTAACACTTGACTCGAACATATTAAGACTCTGGTGATCAGGGAAGCATCCTCTTAGAATTCCATTACATAAAACAGCAGTCCTTGTGAAGCAAGCTGTTCGAGTGGAACTTAAGAGAAGAGAAGTGACATTAGGTTGTGGACATCTCTAAAGTTCAAAATTTGTTAGATAGAAGATCAGACATTATTTTACTGGTCAAATGATATTGCCACAGGGATAAGAAAAAGAGGGAAATAAAACAGACAGTGAGTAAAAGACAGAAGATGAAACATTCACAAGTATATATCACAACGTGTCTAGATGTCACCTCTTTAACTTAGGCCTATATATTGAGGTTTATATGCAAGTAGGAAATAGTTTATTGATGATTTTACAGGGTATAAAAGATAAGTTTTTCCATTTCTACAGTTATTTGACAATTATTGCTTAGCTTATTTATTGTATTTGGCTGTAATGTATTGCTTTTACCTAGCTTTTGATGGAAAATAAAACTTTTGGTTTTAGCTGATGTTCAATAAGACATTTTATCTATTTTAAGTCAAAGTTTTATTTTATATTAAGGAATATATTAAGGCATCCAGTGATGACTTATAGGAACCATCTATTGTTCAGTTCTGAAATTCAGATAGAGAACACAAATTTATATATTTTGATAACATGAAAAAAGTAACCATATAATGTAAAGTTTCAAATAATGCCTTATCAAATTTATATATATTCAATAAAAAATTATTCTCACTATTTCAATATTAAGAATAAATAATGCAAAAAATATCTGAAGAAATTTCATAATTTTCTGATGAATTTTAATTCCTAAGTTAATGATTAAAGAAACTCTGTGAGTTTCATCACCATTAAAAACTCATGGAAATTTCATAAATCATTGAATGTCTGAGCTTAAGAAATTTAACAAAACAGTTATAAATATGAATGAAGGCCATTATTTAAAGAAGGTTAAGAGGTTGCAAATAAAAAGATTTAAAATCAACATATTTTTACATTTCATTGAAGCAGACATTATATCATATGAGAGTTACTGACTTTCTTTTCATTCTTTCTTTTACTGAAACCAAACAACATCACAAATATATTTTATCCAACTTTTCTCAAAATGAAATAGTCTATTATTTCTATTTGTCTATATATATTTAGCAGTTTTAAATACTAGTATTTAATGTAGCATTTACATTAATGTAAATGAACCCTTTATTACAATCACTAGAGTATATCATTCTCATCCCTTGCATTTTTAAAAGTTATCTCTCTCTCTAACACTGTAAGTTACTTGTTCACCACTGCTGTAGCCTGGTATTGAACTCACAACTCCTTAAATCGAGTCACAGGAACTCACCACCATCTATATCCAGGTGTCCTTAAGGACAAGAACAGCTGAATTTTTGGAACTTATAAACCTAATGTCCAGTAACCCTTTTTTACCAGAATTCATATTGCAATTTTTTGATATTAATCGTTTTCTCTAGTATTGTTTACCAGAGCTCATATTGCAATTTTTGATACTAATGATTTTCTCTGGCACTATCACTGGTTCCCATATTGTATTTATCTCTAGGCTTGATCAGCATGGGAAATTTTTGAAGCCTAGCATATGTGCTGATTCTTTAAGTATATGAAGTTTCCAGTGGCGTTCTCTATCTATTATTTCTAGTGAGCAAAATGGAATAATCTATAATTTTTAGTGATGAAAATGGAATAGTCTATTATTTCTAGTGATGAAAATGGAATATTCTATTATTTCTAATGATGAAACTGGAATAGTTGTTATTTCTAGTGACCAAAGTGGAGTAGTCTATTACTTATGAGTTAACAGCAGGATGTAACATATTCACTAACTAAGAAATGAAGGAACAAACAAAATTATAATATGACGATGGTAACAGTGTATAAATATTAACTTAAAACCTTATTTGTATCATATTTTGTGACAGAAATATACATGTGATTTTGATTAATAAAAGGTTTTACATAGACTTTTACAAGAACATTTTAGAAACATTTTTGGTCTAGCTGAAAAGGGGTTAATAAAATTTTTTTATTTAGTCAGATTTGGGCAAGTGGGTCAGGCTGAGAACTTTTCAGCACTGCCTTGTAAATAATTTTCTTGGAAAAAAGTCTTCTTTCTTTTATTCTATCATTTTATTGCTTTCAAGTCAATGCTGAAAATTTCTCTTCATTAGAATGGTAATGGTAATGTTAACTGTTTCCTTATAAGGAAATATTTGGCATGCATTGACTAATCAGCTTGTGTTACTGACAGTTGAAATTTATAAATTTTTTCTCTTAAAACAAGTTTTCAGGAAATTAAGTTTCTCAAATTCAATAGTTATTATTACTTTTTTCAGTATTGATGGTGACTTCCCTTCTAACCTTTTGTTGTGTGGATGTCAACAAATTGATTATGTCATTATTTTCTCTTTGTGTGACATGTGATATCCCTTTTAGCTGTTCCTGTTGTTAAATGTTTTCAAGTGATGTGTTTTTCTGTTATCTGGTACAATTATTTGTTTGTAATTCTGCAGTGCCAGCCTGCAAGGGTCAAGGACATGTGGTCTTCACCAAGAGCCGTATGCTTTACTGGCTGAAAGACATTTTTAACCATTTTTTTCTCAATTTATATATTTCTAAATTGGTTTGTTATCATGCATGACCTCCATATTAAAGTTTCAATCTGATATATCTATAAATGAAATTAACAAGATAATATTTACATATTAAATATTTTACCATTTATTTTATGGAATTGTAAAGAACTGTCTTAAAGCATCTCCACACAATTGAGATTTTGTCACACAACTGAGATTCAACCCACCAAGATCAGAAATGACTACTTGGAGAATTGTATAAATTCTTGTGTAGCAATCCAGAGAGTTGTATTTTTTAAACTATTTCATATGTGAGTGAAAGTTTTATGTTGTCTGAATTTCCCAAACATGATATCATAATCATTATTATTTATTCTTCTTCCCCTCCTTCTTCTAAGATTTTTGTTGTGTACTCATTTTTTTTTGAGTCTCAGCCAGAGATCTAAAGTCAGAAATTGAATCATGGCATCATCCACTGAACATTTTATAAAAAATAAAAAAACACCCTAAGATCACTTACATTTTAAATACATAAAACCCTTCATAGGCGATGAGCTATGCTTATGGGAACAATGTTTTTGTATTTTTTTAAGTCATGGGCTACCAGGGATGCCTTCAATGAGTCTATCAGAACCTTTTCCAATCCAAATGAGGTCTCCAACCACAACTATGATTATTGATTTCTTCATGTGTCACATTTTTTTAGATTTCCACTTCTAGATCCTTGTATTTTGATAGTTTTTTGAAGATCTTCAAAGCTACATTACAGTCTGCAGGAATGGCCATGTCAGTAAGGACATTCTGTTTTTGTGGTCTTTGATTACTACGTCTGGGTGATTAGCTTCAATTGTTCTGTCTGTGTGTATTGTAAAGTCCTATAAAATTGTTACAGGTCCTACGTCTGTAACCAAGTCTGGGCAGTATTATTATTATTATCATTATCATTATTATTATTATTATTATTATTATTATTATTATTTATTTTTTGTTTATTTTTTTTCACATTTGTTTCTGCTGCTTTTTTATCACAATTCTCAAGTTATTTTTTACATTGATTTTGTGAACATAAATTTAGCAACATGTATTAAAAAGGAATAAGTTTCTCTTACACTTTGTAGCTTCTCTTACCATAATGGTGTCTTACACTATTAAGGTCCAGTCAGAATTCTTTTATATGCCATGGCTCTCCACACACTTCTATCCCTTGTAGACTTAAGCACTGTTTGTCCTCCTACCCCTTGTTCTGTCAGTCAACATCATTAGATATGTTACTCTTGCTTCCTTGTGCCTTAATATTATTTCAGTATCTCTTGTGAGTGTAAAATTCTCCAAGCCCTCTTTCACCACTATCTGTTCTAGAAATTTTGACTGTTTTTTATGAAACTAAGCAGAAGTATCTCCTTCATTCCTATTTTCCTTAAAACTTCCTTGTTGCTCACATGTTCCACCCATGGTGTTCACAATATTTTTTCTGTAACTTCTTCATATGTGAGGAAATTACTCAGCATTCTTTACCATATAACAGAATTAACATTACAAAACAGTTAAGTCAGAACTAGTGCAAGGGTCTTGTGTCTACCTCTCCCAAATCTGTGATATATATTTTTTCATAAGGTAGAAATCATCTAGAATAAAAATTTTATTGGAACTTAATTACAAATTATATACAATAAATCATATGCAATACAGGGAAAAATTTAACTAGAAAAATTTTAAAGAAATACAATGTGTCTAAATACAAATTAGAGACATGTCATAATAGATTGTACCATATTAAATTGTTTTGCAGCAATTGTTAGCATCAACTTGAAATTTTTCTTGTTAAAAATTTGAAAAGATTTAACACATTCAACATTATGAAAAAAAAACAGTGAATTTCATATCATGTTTTTAAGACTTCACATAAGTAAAACAAATTAATGGATTTAACTAAAAGAAACAAAACCTCAGAATTATGTCAAAATTTGTAAAAGTTGTTCATTTTTTAATAGTCGATTGTGCTTAGTTTAGTTTGTAACATATATAAATGTAGGAAGAAAAGAACAAATGTTTTTAATATATTGAAGGTCACAAAGCTCTGTCTGGTGTCCCCAGTCAGGCTTGCATCAGGTCAGGAAGTGGGGCTTCACAAGTTTTATGATTCAGTCTCGAGTTAAATACTCTTAGCTTTCTTTCCCATTAAATTTTCTCATTTCTTAATATTTTGCTGAGTTTTTGGAAGATATTTTTCACTATTTTAGTGGTTCTTTGGATTTATTCAATTCAAATACATTATTCAAATTAGCCATTGAGTTACATTTTAAAATTCTCTCATTCTGTTAATTTTCTCATGCTGTACTTTTAGTTTATTTTTGTCAATAGTCAGTCAGTTAAGTGCCATACGTGATACACGTTTGGGCGATCATGTCTCGAAAGAGACACGACTGACTGGGCAGAAGATTATCACGCAGTAGGTTGCCATTGCTTTCTGTGGTAGACTGGTTGCCGACCAAGGCTATTGAATCCAATCTGTCCTGCTATTTAACCCATAACTGGAAGGAAGAGACGGATTAATACCTTTCCCAAGGGTATTTGCGCGTAAGTGAATACAGTGAATTCAAATGGAATTCGAACTCGGCTCCCCGGATTCTCGTTCCGAGTCGATATCCACTGTACCACAGCGCACATCCTCTTGTCAATAGTATTGGATATAATAATCTAAACTCTCTAATGTTCTTATATGAAATAGTGTCATTAATATTAGTTTTGTTTAGTCTTTTATTGTGTTTCTCATCTGTGCTGCTTACTTAACAACCATAAATTTAAGAATAATCTGTGAATTATTGTCCATATTTTTAAGCAGAATTATTAACATTTCAAAATTTGTTCAGAGAACTGAATTTTGGGTGTTTGTGTTGTTGGTTCTACAACATCTGATTCCTTTTAAGGCTTTCTTTAAATGTATAATTCATAAGAAAGACTGTCATTTTTAATCAAGTAGAAGGAGATCTTATAACATTTAAAGGTGACCCTAGTTGCTAATTTCTTCCTACATGCAATCATAGTTGAGCTCTTTACAAGAAGTTATAGATATTAGAATTGCAATGGCAGAAAATGAATAGCACCCAGAAAAGTCAAATAAGGAAAAAATTCAGTAAGTTTGACTCTTTAGGTCAACACTTGTATCAGTTCTCTTTTATACAGGTCAGTCAGTTAAACACTAACAAAAAGATAAAAATAATGGTAGATACACTTGACTACCAAAATGTCAGCTAGAAACAATAAAAATCCAATGAAGTATAATATAATGAATGTAACAAAGATTATGGACACCATCCATGAAAGGTCAGTGTGGTTTAGTGGTCATTGCTGAAGAAGCAAGCAAGAATTTGTGCATCAGTTTATACTATGATATTCAAATTATGGGAAAGATCAAGAGATTGACCAGCCCAGAAAAAATTAATCATAGACAATATGAGAATCAGTAAATATTAACTGAGTAAAGTTATTGGTGAGAGAATTATCAGGAAAGAATTGGTTAGAACAATTCATTTGAGAATGATCAGACCAAAGAAAAGAAACTGATATCTTACTTTTCATTTTCTCTTTTTTTATAGATTATACATCTGCTAAAGACTATAGAATGGATTGGCCAAAAATGCAATAAAATGCCATAAAAATAAATTATTAACAATAATAAAGTGATAAAAAACTTTAAAAATTGCCAGTAGCTCTATGTATATTAAATGTGAATCAGCACATTACAAAATCAATTTTTTAAAATCATAACTAGTTCCTTTAGTGTTCTTATTGATTATTCCTTTCAATAATAAAAAAGGAATTTGACAACAAGTGTTAAGGATTATCATGATAGCTACATTAATCCAGAGAGACAAACAAATTTGTTTGTTTTTGTCCATAAATCTTAGAATTTGTAGTCATTTATTAATTTACACTGTTTACATTGTTGTCCTCATCTTTATTGTCATATAGTGTGGACTTAATAAAGGAAAATAACTGAAAATGAGATATCCACAAAAAGCATGGCATGTGGAACTAGAACAATCTACCCCAGTAAATGAAATAAATGTTTCAGCTAAAAATTCCAACATATATTACCTGAAGAAAGCTGGAGCATACAATGACTAAAACATTGCGAATATGACAATAAAGATGGGGACAACAGTCTGAACAAGGTGAATAGTGTAAAGAGTTAATGATTATCATGATAGCTGCCTTTTTTTTTAATCATATCACTCTGAGCAAGGCGGTAATGCCACTGGTGTGCAGAGGGCTATGTAAGAGTGAAAAGATTGGAAAAGAGAAAGCCGGAAACTACATCCTAAACAGGGAACAAGGGATGAGCCTCTACACCTGTTAAAGGGTGGAGTGTGAACTGGGCGATAGTTTAGTCTATCTACTCTTGTTAGTTTCTGTCCATAATTTCAGGATTTGTAATGATTTATCAATTTACACTGTTTGCATTGTTGTCTTCATCTTTATTGTCATATTGTTGACTTACTAAAGGAAAATAACTGAAAGTGAGAAAAATCATGGCCTGTGGAAATAGAACAATTTACCTTGGTGGACGGAATAAAAGAATCAGTTCAAAATTCTCACATATATCATCTGAACAATGCTGGAGCATACAATGGCCAAAATATTGTGAATATGACAACAAAGATGAGGACAATAGTCTGAACAATGTAAATAGTTACAATACATCATCTCAGAAATATAGACAGATCATTTATTAATAATTCTTAACAGAACAAAAGTTGTGCAATTAACAAATAAATGCTGAAAAGAAATGGCTTGTGATATTATTTTCATCAGCTAATTCATTTATGGTGACAAAAATTCCAACATGGCTGACTTCAGCTCATACCATATTAAATTAAACATGTACAGTAAAACCCCAGCAAGGCAATCAAAGCATCCATTTTTTATCAGTCTGTAAAAACTATACCTTTGATGAGTTAGGTAGCCAGTATTCAACATGATCGTAGGCATTAATTAGTATTTTAAAAATGACAAGAATAAAGGGACTGGACATCATTCATACTTACTGTTATCTGTCTCTCTCCAATCACTTAGGCATTTACCACATTTCTTTTCTTTCTCATTACTCCTCTTTCATCTCACTATTTAATATTTCTCTGAATTGTCATTTCATAGAGAATTTTTAGAATATCTATGGCTTCCATTTTACAGGAAAGAAGCATACTATCAACAAAGGCTTTATTTGATATATAAGTAATGTAGATAAAGATATATTTGTCATGTTACTTCTCACTTAACTAATACCTTAAAGATTAAATATTGAAATTGGTGTACATGAACTGAAAAGAAACAAAAGCAAGAATAGATGAAAGATTCCAACAAAATTTTTAAAAGCTCTTGTTTAAATAAAACTTGTGCATTGTTAATACAACTGAGAATACTAGATTGGTAGAAAATTCTCATGTCGATATTCAACTTGTTAGATGTCCTCATAAGTTCTATGCTAACAGTTTCTTCTCTCACTCTTCTAGCTTGTCAAAGCCTCTTGCTTTCCTGTCTGCTATGACCTTCAATTTAGGCATAACAGAGATAAGGAGAGATAGCAAAAAGACAAACTGTAATAATAGCCACTTGGTTCTCAGGTATGTTTTGCAGCGTAAAACTGCATTTCTGAATCTGTTAATGATCCTTATGTAGTCAGACTGGTTCTCTGTTTCTCCTCCTGATCTTTACTGTGTCCATAAATGTGTTGGGTAGTTTTCAAACAAGGTCTTGTCTATTGCATGGCAACTTACAGTGCACTTTTGGATCCTTTTTTCTCCACATCCATTACAGGTTCCTAGTTTGAAATAGCCAACTATTTCAGCATCTCATTCTTTTCCTACTTTGGTATTCAGGTCTCCCATGACAATTGTAATTTCCTGCAATTTGAATTGAGCTTTTGTGTTAACTTTTCAATCTCTTCCTCTGTACTTTGTGTTGTCAATGCATACACAACTGGACATATTAAAAGGTTTCCCTTTCAGTTTAACTTCAAGTCATTTGAATTTAAATTGACAGTATTGCAGAACACATTTTTTAATATCTTAATCTAGTATTAGTTCTACTCACCTCTCACTTTCATTTAGCCTATTAATTTCCTTCTGATAACATTAAACATTAGCTCTAAGTAAAAGAAGGTTTGCTTCTTCTCCCACTTTCTATTGACTTCAGTTAGCCTATAAATAGAGTCTCTGCAAGAAGACTCCATTTACAGAGCACCACCTTGAACATCACTTAAGATATTAAACTGTCAAAATATCTATGTGCCATCATATACACACACACACACACACACACACACACACACACACACACACACACACACATATACAGAGTGTGATGGATAAACTCTCACCTAAATTACACAAAAATGAAAATAACACTGACATCTCAATTTAACAGATATATTTACCAAAATTACATAAAAACATCTTTAAATACTAAAAAGTACATTTATTCAATAAATTCACTTTTGGCTTTAACCATGGCCTCCAGACAACTTTGGAATATCTTGCAACTCTTCAAATAGTCACCTTGTTTATGCTGCCATAAACCTTGCCTTTAGTTCATCTTTGATGTTACAAGAAATTTCATTGATTTCTCACTCAACTGAAACCTTCACATAATAATCAAGGTGGCTGTAGTCTGGGGAATTAGGTTACCAAATACAAGGGGTGATTTGGTCACAGAAATTATCTGACAGCCATGATTGGGTTCTTCTGTTAGCTTCTTGACCCAGGGCAGCACTACATCTTCAAGGCACTTGCTGTAGGCCTTCATATTGAGTCTTGGGCCTTGTGGGAAGATGAACAGAGGCAAAATGATGCCATCCCAAGTCATCACTCCAAACACCATTGTAATCACCATTAGATTCATCAAACTCATTCTGAATCCTCTGCACTGTCCTCAGATTAACTGCCAAACACTCTGAAATTAGATCTTTCAGTTTAAATGCCAAGCAGTATATATATATATTTTACAACAGAGTGTATATTTTTCTTTAATAAGATTTTTTGAATATTCAATGTGGTAGATAAATATAGTGTTAGATAAATAAACAGAGAATCTATTCAAATATTAGTATCCACTAAAAATAATTTTTAAATTTAGAAAATATGTCAGATTAATGAATAAAACAACCATCACCACTTTAGAAATTGTTTCATAGATATTCAGATACAAAACTAATCAGATATGAATTTTTCAGCAATCTCTGACAAAAAAGAATTTGCTTAAAGACACACACACACACACACACACACACACACACACACACACATACACACATAAATACATACTGAGGCAAAATTCTTATGCCATAGGGATAATTTATTAAAAATATAATTAAACATGGAAATTTTATTTATTAATTATGTAATTGTTATATATGCTGTTCAAAATGTCCTCCTTTTTCAAGACTTACTTTAATTCTGCAATTGTATGATTCATTAACACATCATAGAGTGTCCACTTTCATTTTACTTCATTCATATTTGACTGTTTCTTTAAAGTTCCTCAATATTTCTTGGGGGCGTATGATAAACAACAGATTTCAAATGACCTCACAGAAAAAAGACAACACTGTGATATCTTCTGACCTAAGTGACCACTCAACAGGACCTCTTCAACTTATTCATTAACCCTTATGATGCAAGACTTTTGCCTCACCCTATATATATATATAGGGCAAACTAAGAAAATAACCTAGAGAGCCAACAAACCTACCAAGGTTTCACCAAATTGGATCTTCAGAGAAAGTTGGCTAAAGAGGCTAAATGAAGGCAAAAAGATATAAGAAACTCAGAAACCCACGTGATCAAAACAGAAGACACCAAACACCATAGGGGGGGGTAATAATATTTTATTACAAAAAAAAACCTAGGGAACACAACCTACAACTCATAAAGATAATAATAAAACTTACTTTCTAATTTAACAGCCAATGTTTTCTATGCTTACATTTATTTAAAATCTCAGATTTGGACTTTAATAAACTATGTGTGGGTTCAAACAGAGCTATGGCTAACTTCTCCTCCCCACACAATTTGCAAAATGTTTGTCCTGCTCTAAATCTTTTAGTATTTCCCATTTTAAAATGGGGTCCATTTTTAACTCTTTTTTAATAGACCATACATACGTAGCTAGTGTTGTGCTGTGCATGTACCTTTCATTTCTAAAACTACTCGTATGGTTATAATATCTCATCTTGAAACTGTCCTGTGTTGCACATATGTAAATCTTAGGTTCCAGATCTTCTGCATTTTTGTAGACTTTTACTTGGTAAACAACACAGTCTTGTTGGCATTTGCCCTATAACGGACAGTTGTTTTTTATTCTACAATTACACATGATCTTACTTCTGTTATTTTTCTTCATAATTTTGGTTTTATTAAATCCACTAATTAACTATTATATAAATATCTATTATATATATATTTATTATATATATATGTATATAATGTAAAGAAACTTCAGTTCTTGTGCTATTTGATATCTGTATCTTTGATAAAGTGCTGAAACAATTATAACTCATTGAGAAGTAGTAAAATGTCTTCAAAGAATTGAAAACTGGAACTTAAAAATTTGCTTACTTTCATGAAAAGAATAAATTCTTAGTCTTCAGTTATTTTTTCATTTTTAAATAAGAAGATTAATAGTTTTAATTCCAACCTTTTTTGTTATGGCTTTATGAATGTTTTCATGATTGGAAAACAAAAGTTTTCATTTTTCTTAAACATTTTTTCATCTTAGGCTGGTAAGTCAAATTGATTGGAAGATTTTTATTTCAGCTTTCTACTTTTTGTTACTGTTAACTTTTGGAAAGAAAAAATTCAAACTTGATGAACTTATAATATTTTTCTTTAAGAATTTCTCGTTAGTCATTTTTTATTTTCTTTCTGTCTTTGTAGATAAACGTCTGGGCTGATAAGTTACGTCTTATTCAACTTATTTACTTAAATAGTCAATCCAGTCACAAATAAATATCCACACTAGTAAATATACAAATGGCTATCAGTTTAGGAGAAGGAAAAGTCTGAATTCAAAACTGATAAGAAACAAGGCAAGCAACTCCACTCCATAAAAATATCTACTTGTCACTGAATCCACAGCAATAACAGCATGATCAGGCTTTTATCCTATAGTCTTCAGGGGAGTTTATAGGGTCAGCAACAACAGCTATTTCATTTTTCACAATTAAGGATGATAAGTATAGACTGGAGTAACAGTTATATGCAAGTAAAATTGGAACCAAAACCAAGTTGTTTATATTAATTTTACACCATTGGGGAAAGCATTATTCCAATTCTCCCACCAGTTTGTCCCATAGCCTGATAAAAAGGTCTTATCACTAACATGTCACAATCATTAAAGAGAAGTGAATAAAGATTAATTGAATGAGTGACAGAGCAATTAGCAAAACTAATCTCCAATAGCTACTTTACCTCCACAGACTGAGGTAACAGAAAACTGCTACTATATTAACATCCATGACAGGACCCATCACTTAAAAAAGATATTATTCAAAGATTCACTAAAAATCAATGATCCTTCCTAAAATTTTAACTCTGGAATTCACTTTTGTTCATTACATAGGTAAGTCAATATGCATTTATTTTATACAACAATATTTATTTTTCAACATAATCTCTCTCCTTGATATTAATCTCAAATATTGAAAATTATATGCAGAGAATTTCAACCAAAATTTGGCTGTGTCCAGCTATGGATTTATTTATCTGCACATATATTATTTTAATCATTTCATGCCAAGCAAGACAATAAATCTACAAACCCACAAGGGGTTACTGAGTGCTAAAGAATATGAGTTAAAGAAAACATTATTAAAGAGTGAGTACAATAAAAGAAGTGGATTTAAGAAGATAACACTCGACATTGCATTTAAATCTTGAAAGATCAAAGTTGATTGTAAAGTAAGCCAAAAGACAGTTTCACAAGTGTGAAAGGAAAAGCTGTTAACATAGACTTTATATTTACATCTAACAAATTCATCTATGAAAATATGGGATTTAGTTGTCACTCTAATACTTGTATAAAATGTATAGTCAAAGAACCAAAGAAAAAAGCTCATCAGAACAATTACCATGAAAATACTTATAGAAAAGAGAAAGAGAAGCTATGTTATAGCAGTGGGATAGTGACTGACACTGAGATGCCAGGTCAGAACTAATAACATTGCACATTCTTTGAATTTTATCCAGAATCCTTAAATATATAGTAGAAGCAACAGACAACAATATTCAATGCATGGATAAATATAATATATTACTATAGTATTATTATATTAAAACAGTGTGAATGTGCTGATTCTGAAACAATGTATTCCATTAACACTATTTATGTACTATTGTCCTCACCTTTATTGTCATTATTATGATGTTTTGGCCTTAGGTGCTAGAAATTTTGGACTGAACCATTACAGTCACAGGGGTATATCATTCTCATTCCATGTGCAAAGCCATCTCCCTTTAACGTAAATCTCTAAGGTATTTGTACACCACTGCTGTAGCCTGGTATTGAACTCACAATTCTTTGGGTCAAGATACGGAAATTAACCAACACCTATATCCACTCAGCCATGTCTGCTTGTGGACATCAGTATACTAATTTTTTTGATTTATAAACCTAATGTGTCAGTAACTATTTTTTACCAGAGCTTATATGGTAATTTTTTGATGCTAATGATTTTCTCTAGCATTGTTTTTACCAAAGTTCATATTGCAATCTTTGACACTAATGATTTTCTCTAGCACTCTGTATTACTGGTTTCCATATTGTATTCATTTCTATGCTTGGTCAGTTTAGGAGATTTTTGTAGCCTAGCATATGCACTGATTCTTTAAGTTTTTTCCAATGGTGTTCTCTATCAGTTATTTCAACATCATCCCATAGGGGGTGGTGATCCCCTTTTTCCCTTCTTATGTGGTCCATTAAGGTTATGTTTTTATAGAACCCAATTTGTTTATAAATATTTGCTTAAAAGCTTTGATTTTTCTTTTTTATATGACATAGGTAATTGCTACTCTCCACAACTTCTTGTCTTTTGTTGTTATTCAAGAATTAAAAAGGAAGTTGGTTCTTTATCATCTATCCTTGCCATCGATTTCCACAAATTCATTAAGTAGATTATTTGCTTTTCTCCTATTTCGTTCACCTTCACTATGTGAAAATGTAAGATGTGTGTCAAATTCTCTAGGCTTTCTTTCTTTATTTATTTTCTCAGAAATTCCAGCTGTTTCTTTCTTGTCGTAAATATAAGTTTTCTTTTAGTTTCTATTCTCCTTAAAACGCCTTCATTGCTCACTAGAACTCTGTTGTGTTATTGTTATGGTGAAACACACCTATTCCTCAGATAATGGACTCTCCCTGCTATATTAATAAGAGTTAACAGGAAGTTAACAAAGGAAGTGCTTGAGAAGTTCATAGGAGTTCTTTAGAATTCTATTAGAGTTCAGTAGTACTACTATGCAGTTAATATTAGTTGGTAGTTAACCAAATACTAAAGAGTCAGCTTTTAGTGGAAGCTTACCAAGTTTCTAACATTTTGGGTATATTAAGTCGATTAGCAACCGACAAAGCACGATTATAACCTTCAGTGCAAAAACTACTCCACAACAGTTATGTTCGTCCTTCATCCATTATCTTATCATAAAATCAAATGGCAACATTTAATTCATGAATATATTGTGAGTGATAAAGTTTCTTCCTTGACACCAATGCAATCAATCTCTACTTAAATTAGAAATTTCTGTTTTCATTATATATTCATGAGTCATCTTATTTACTTCTCTTATTCAATTCAACAATAAAGATAATCAAGAAATTGATCAATCATAATTTTAAATGTTAAGTTGAATAATGATCTTTATATGTTTTGTAATTATCTAAGATCAAACTATAGCATCTGTTCTTGTTTCCTTCAACCATGAAAATGAAAGGATTTTATTTTTTCTTTTGGT
>JBBBDQ010000491.1:0-110000 GCA_037127315.1 Ascarosepion bandense | reverse complement strand
TGCATTGGGCACAATTGAATGAGAGATCAACAAACTTCTTTTTAACAACAAAGATTAACTGAAAATAAAGATTACAGCAGTATTCACTAACTTAAACAAGGTGACTGTCCAGAAAATTTACGGGAGATTCTGAAGTCACCTGGATGACATGTTTGAAACCAATGATGATTTTATTGAATAAATTTCAAGATACTTTTGGGCAATTTTGGCCAATATATCTTAAAAATATTACACTTAAAATATTAGTGTTATTTTTATTTTTGCATAATTTGGACAACAATTTATCTATCACACACTGAAATTAGTTTCCAAGAACTTATACGCTATCAATGTTTGAGTGAACCAAATCTTAACATCATAAAAGCTTATCTGCACTGTGTTTCTATTACTTTTCTGATGATCAGTAATATTATGTACGAGCCTGGTCTTAGGTTTATTGCTGAAAATTGCAAAATTAACATACTCTCAATTCATTTTCTTCTGAGTGAATCCTGATCAAAATAGCATATATTAAGTCCAAATTGTGGTCAGATGTATTACTGTGATCTGCTAATGCATTTAAAGTCTGCTTTGCAGCATATCTCTGTGGTGCCTCTATCATCTTTTTTTGAGATTTCTAGATGTTTAGATGATGTGCACCACTGGACATTTGGTACAATCTATTTTTATATTCCTACTTCTGTTCTGTTGCTCTTATCCAAGCCTAAATTAACATTCATCAACATCACATCTAGAACAGCAATAGATATAGTTAGCACTAAATGAGATAGCAACACAACAGAGGCAGGAATCATGCATCATTAAAAAGCTTTTCTATTTTGTTCAATTATCTCCATATATATGATCCAAACAAGAAAACATATAGAAAAATCGTGATAAACCTTAAAGTACCTGAGATACATGGCTGAAAATGAATTTGATTTTCTTAGCATTATATATATATATATATATATATATATATATATATATAAAATGCTAGGAAAATTAAATTAAATTAACTAAGTAATTAAATAATTATATATATATATATATATATATATTTGAAAGAAAAGATGTATGACAAATTGGAAAAAAATTTTGGTAGTGTATTTCATCCATATGTTGTTATGACTACACCTATGTGTAAATGTAACAACTAGGATGCTAGGAGTTTATTTTTAAATTTTGAAACTCACAGCATCTCTCGTTCATGTGCATATGTAGTCAGAACAATGTAAACAAATACATAGATGAAACACATCACCAAAATCTTTTTGAATTTTTTGTTCTATGTGATGTCTTCAGACAATTTGTAAATTACCTGAAGACACCACATGGTAGAAATCTTGGTCTCATAATAACTCATTTGCAAATTAAATATATATATATATATAGTATTAATACAAATATAACATCTCTTACTTAGCTGATTGAAGTTAACTTTCAGCTTTCCAACTTTAGATTTCCATCGACAGGTTTCAACCACGGTGCATCTTCAGGCAGATAGAGCATCTGCCGTAAGATAACTCATGGTTGAAACATTTCATCTTGGTGAATTTTGTATTGAGCACTTTTTAATTGTATCATACCTTGAGGGTGGCTGTTTTCTGCTTTCCTCTGTATTTCCTTTTATATATATATATATATATATATATATATATATGAATTAATAAATATGCATATAGGAATACATACATGTATAAAAATATTCAGGTGTTCAAAAACAGTGCTCAATGTAGTATAAACAGAGCTATTAATTATACATATATTTATAGATATACATATCTTACATTGGTGGCACTAGTTTTAAATATGCACCTCATGATTGTGTAACTCAGAGTCATGCCAACAACAAAATTATTTCAGGAATAACTTCAAACATCTGAGTTAGGTATAGAATGTCTAGATATTTATTTTGGGAGAAATTGTTTTAGAGTTATGTAGTAATTTAAATTTTGAACAATATTTGCACAGCAAGAGAATTTTTCTTAAATCCAAATTTTATAAATTTCTTCATCATATCTAGTTGCACTTTCATTAGTTTAATTTTTGCAAAAGATCCCAAATAATAGGCCATCATATTTTGTTTTCAAACGGGATAAAAAACTTTTTGCATCAAGAAACCTTCATGATTTCACTGCATTTTCTCTCATTGTTGTCAGCATGGTTTTAGTGTATGAACAATTCCATCTCTTTGACTATTTTTCTTTTTTTTTTTGATCCAGTAGTTAAACTTACCCTATTTGTGTGAGTTATGGTGGGTAAGAGTTTCGTCCATGAAATACATCCTACCTAACCTCTTTTGTCAGCATTTACCCTCTGTCTATTTGCCAATGCCTAAACATGATTTTGTAGCATGGTGGTGTATGCTGTTTGATTTTTAACTAAAAATTTTTATTACCATTTCTACCTTTTTTCCTTTATGCTCTCCCATTCTTTTTTAAATTTATAAAAGACTGAAGAAAAGAAATAAATTTACTTTATATTTTGTTCAACAACTTACTAAAATTTAATTCTACCATTTTTTCATATATAAAACTTTGTTTTTATAAAGTTATATTGGATGAAAATACAGTTTTCACTGATTTTTGTTTATAAATATGTGCTATCTTTACAAACACTTTTTATATTTTTTCTTTTCTAATCTATATTTTTGTTTAAGATTTGACAAAAAATATTTCTTTTTGCAATCAATTTTTTAGTGTTGTAATATATTTTGAACAATTAATACATGATTTTTCTTTTAAATATTCATCTATATTATAATTATGTGAGAATCTAGGCTCACATTTGAAGATATATTATAATAAATAGTAAAATGTCTAAAAATATTTATTTGCTAAAATTAGCGTTACAGTTCATACTATAAAGAATAGAAATTAGAAAAAGTGGAAAAGTTTTTTTGACTTTGTTTACTCCACTTATATTAAAATTCTTTGTGCTTCTAACATGTACTATAAAGTATGTACATTTCTAATCTTCTTTGTATTTATTTAACCTTGTATTGAGTGACAGGCTTTTAATTCTTATTGCTTCTCTTACATCGATCCTACATGAATAATTATAATGTTATTCTTTTGTCTAGTTTGTATTCAAACAATAAAGTGAAAACTACAATGAACTTATTTCCTAATTACAAGAAACAAATGAATTTTGAGAAGAAATTTCTGATAGCTTCAAAACAATTATTGTATGAAAATAATTTTGAAAGAAAATTAGGAAATTTAATGCAAACATGTGTAATTTATGAGGTAAAATTTAAAAGTACATAAAATATATATTCACCAGTTACTTTATTAAATTTACTCTCCGAGTAATAGATTTGAACCAACTGTTGCCTTTAAAACCACCTCACTTCTTGTTTGTATGGATTTGATGTTGTTTTAGAAGCACTCTTTCAAAACTGACGTCGAAATTGTTATTATGACATTCCTTAATTCTTCTAGATTGGCAGAATTCATTCAGATCTCCATTTCTATCATACCCCAAATTTTTCCAAGATCCAGTGACTATGGAAGCAACTTTAACATAGACAACCCATTGCTGTGCTACCTGAATCCATCTGTCATTATTTTTTATTTGTGTCATGATACTTTCTCATGTTTGAAGTCAGCACCAGATGATGAGTGCATCCTAATCATGAATTTAGGTGCTTGGTTAGATAATAATACCTAAGTAGTTTGTGGCATTTAAATTATCTTTTATTGTTACCAAAGATCCTAATGTAAGATAAGAAAATATAGCTCATACCATTAAACTGTAACTGCCATCTCAAACCATTGATACAAAACAGGATGAATCCTTATTTTTCTGTTGTTGACACTAAATTCTGGCCTTAACATCTGAAAGTCACAGCAGAAACTGAAACTTATTAGACCAGGCAAGGTTTGTTTTTAATCATCTTTTGTCTAATGTTAGTTACTTTTAACAAATTGTAGCCCAAGTTGTTTTGCTTATCTGACAGAAGCACCAGCCATATAGTTTTCTGCAGCCGTAGCCCATTTGCTACAAGTTTTGACATATTGTGCATTCAATGGTGCTTTTCTGTATATCTCAATTGTAAAAAGTGGTTATTTGAACTACTGTTGCACTTCTATCAGCTTGAACCAATTTTGCCATTCATGTCCAACCTCTTTCATCAGCAAAAGATTTCTGCTCAAAAAATTGCTGTTCACAGGAATTTCTTTCTTTCTCTAGCCATTCTCTGTAACTCCAAGAGATGGTTGTGTTTGAAAATCTTAATAGATCAGCAGTTATTGAAATACCCAGACACGCTTCTTTTGCACCAACAACCATGCTGTGCTCAAAGTCACTTAAATCACTTTTATTTCCTATACTATTGCTTAAAATGAAACTTAGTAGGTTGCCATGACCATGCTTAAATGCTTGTAACTATTAAATTTCTGCCACTTCATTAGCTGATTAGAAATTTGCTTATGTGTACTTAATTAAGTAGCCATGTATGTTTATGTCTTTGCCGTTTCAAATGAATTTCATTTCATATGACTGAAGATTATTGCCACTGACTCCACTTTTAAATTAAGATGAATGTAAAATTAATTTTGATTTTTTTTAAATATATGATATATATATTTGTCATGACAAAAAATATTTTCTTCAAAATATTTAAAATTAATTCTGCCTTTTGTAAGTTTGCATTATTTTTCAATTTGACAAATAGATGAAATTTTGTCTATATTTCTGAGATGAGGTATCATAACTATTTGCACGATTTACTTTGCTCAAATTATTGTCCTCATTTTTATTGTCATATTCACAAGGTTTTGGTTATTGTACACTTTGACCTTCTTCAGGTAATATATGTTGAAGTTTTGAAACAACCCCTTTATCTAGTCCCTAAGGATACATGGTCCAGTGGGTAAAAGTATTGGTTGAAGTAATCCAGTGACTTGACCCAAAGAATTGTGAGTTTCTTACCTAGCCACAGCAGAGGTGAACAAAAACTTGGAGATTGAGTTATTAAAGGGAAATAACCAAAACTGAGATATCCAGAAAAGGCATGGCATTTCAAACTAGAACAATCTACCTCAGTGGCTGCTGCATTTATTGCTTTTTGGCAATGACCTATCACCCTGATACTTTTCTGATAATCTTTTGAAATCGTTATCAGAAAACAAATATTTTTACTCTTCTTTAAAAGTATCACTTCAAATTTCCAATAACTCTTAGAATTTTAATTTTTTTCTCTTTTTAAAATTTCTGATTTTTCTTTAACTCTTAAAATAAATATGAACTATAAGTCTGGCAATCAAAATGTTATCCAATATCAACTGATGCATTTTGAATCAGACAAAAAATTTTGAAATTAATACATTTAATTTATTGCATTTAAATTAATACATTTAAAAAAGACAATCTTGAAATCGAATCATTTTCTCATTGCATTCATTTCAAATTATGCCAATCTGAGCCAAATTTTTAAGGGAGTTTTCTGTTAAACAAAGAAGAAATAAAGTCAGAACCTTTTACTTAATTTTCTTAAAAAATTATCATCAATCTTTAAAAAATACTATAATCAAATATTGTCAATGTTTTAAAAAATATTAATTTCAAAATTTTATTTTAGATCTAAATTTAAATAACATATCTGATATTTTTAATTGATTATTTTGTCAATTAAACTGTATTAATTATTTCTTTTTACTATTTCTTATATTGCAGGAAGTCACAGATCTTCAGGTGAGTGTCAAATTTGTTTTAAGCAAAACAATTTTATCTTTAAAAAGTAAGTAAGTAAGCACTTTTTAAGAAACTTTTATTATTTACTATATGTACTGTAGATATATATAAGAACATAACACAAATTCATATATTGTTCCTCTGTATATCAATAGAGAAATATTAAAAAAAACCTTATGTACATTGCTAGTCAGGGTTAGATAAATATGATTTTTCTGAACTTAATGAGGTATATACCTGTGAAACTTAAAGTAAGATAGATAAATTTTCTTTATCTGCTGTTGGTCTGTTTTTTTTTTAATATTCAGCATTTTGTTTACAAAAATATACCTTTAAATGCATTAATCATTAGTAAATTACTCAATATTGTATTTTTTATTAGCCATTAATAAAAAAATTTTTCAAAATTCAAAGGTGTCAGATGTACATTTTAACATAGGATCTCTAATAGAGACTCTACATCACGTCAGCGACATCCCCATTTTGAAAAACAATGTCACTGACGTGATGTAGAGTCTCTATTAGAGATCCTATGTCGAAATGTACATCCGACACCTTTGAATTTTGAAAATTTTCTCTAATTTATATATATATATATATATATATGAACAAGTTCTATCAGTTTTTTCTATTTAAATATTTCAAATTTGGTAGCTATTGTAATAAAAGAGAAACAGTCAGCATTAAATAAGATATGTTTCTACATCGGGATTGAAGTGCAAAAAAAAAAAATCACCTTGAGTGATTTGAAAGCAGTTACGGGAATATATACAAAACAATCCTTGAAAACAAATGTTGCAACATTTGAAATCAAACTGAAGAAAATAATATGAAGTAAATATAAATTTTGGCAAATTATTAATAACACAAATCAACTAGGATAGAAAGAACTTTTCCATATTATTTAACCAAACATATTAGAGAGAACTATTGTTGCTGAAATACACCTTTATGTTTTGTTGAATATGGCAGACAATAGTATATCATATAAACACTGCAGACAACTATAAAAATAAATTTAATAACACTCAAAAAAAATATTAACTTGAAGAAATGGCCAAAAGTGCTTTGACAATAATAGACTTTGTGAACAATTTTTACACTCTGTTACCCTAACAAAAGAGAAAAATGTAACTATATTAGAAAGACTAAACAAAAATTTGTTCCTGACACAAGAAAAATAATAATTGACACACCAAAGTATCTTAAAAGATACTTCAAACTGAAACATGTTTAATAGAAAATAACCAACAGACACTGTTTTAATTGTTAAACTATTGACACCAGAAAATGTACCTGTTTTAAACAAATTTTCATGCATAAAATATTTTTCAAAATCCTGGCAAAAACCTTATTGTAAACATGTTTTCATATGTGAAACAATTGTTGCTTGAAATAGTTTAAAATCTTCAAGCCAAGTAAGTGATGAATTACTGATCAATAGTAAAATCACCATTTGTCAAGATTTATTCCAAAATGCTTACAAAGAATCTCCATAGTGAAAATCATTAAGCAACATGAATGTATCTGGTTGTAAAAATATTGATACTTCAATATGTTTACTAAGAATACATAGTGGATAAAGAAAAAGAATCTTTCAGAATTTGTATAGGCATTAGCCTGTACCAAGATTTATGATTGGATTAGGCCAGTTGAAATGTGATAGCAATCATCCATAATGTATTTATTTACTAAATAGCAGGGCACTTTCCCATTTCAAAATATCAGCTAATTCATCTGATTGGATATATCTGGTATAAATTCAAAATCATATTGGATGAGATATTTCTTAACATTTCAATATGCCTGAAATTAAATGAACTTAGACAATATTGTAAATCTTTTGGAAAGTGACAAACTTTTACATAATGTGTTTATTTTGGGGGTTATTTTAAAATATTCTTGCTTTAAAAATGTAAATTTAAAAAAAAGAATGTAAACAAATATATTAAAACAGGAGCAAAAGAGCAAGCAAAAATTAGTTACTGATAAATTTAAAATCATTAAAAAAAACGCCAACCATTTATTGTTCCTCACTCTTCAGAGCTCAACTGCGTATAAAACATAATCTTTAATATATTTTTTTACCACTTTCTGATGAGTAATTTTTCATTACTTTGTCTTCTTCATTTTTAATGCATTTTACATATTATAGATTATATTTTTAAAATATCTGTATCATAACATTTTGTATCTCAATCCACATTAAATGACTGAAAAACATATTGTAAAAGTGTAATAAAAAATAAATACTGAAGAGAAGAAAAAGAAACTGAATTGAAAAATATTGAAAAAGTCAGTAAACAAAAGTACAAAGAAAAGAAGAATAGGAAGAGAAGCAGTGAGGCTTGAAAACACAGTAAAAAAAAAGCTGATTAGGCAAAAAAATAATATAAAAACAAGAAAAATGTTAAAAGATTAACTAGGTAAAATAAAGAGACGGAAGATGAAAAAAAATATTTAATATGTTAAGAATTAACTGCAAAGGAGAAGAAAAGTTAAAGGAAGCAGAAATGTAAATAATGAAAAACAGTGTTAAGATGAAAAAGAGCAAAAGTAGAAGTGATAAGGATGTACTGTTGACATTACTGTTCAATATCAAAAATGAGTTCAAAGCTCAGGTCAGTCTTGCTCTTACTTAGTGCAAATGGCTTGTAGCTGGTGAGATTGTTATAAAACCGGCAGGGTCTTCCACGGTGGCTGCAGGAGAAGAGTTGATCAGGTGGGTAGATATGCACATTGCATCTGGTTAACAGATCGGAGGCTGATGTTATAGTAAGGTTTTTCATTAGAGTGTATTTATAATGGTTCTTCAGGCCATTCCTGTTGTAAGTTCTCTAGGGTACAAAGGAAGAAAGAAAATACAAAGGATTAAAAGAAAAGAAGCAATAGATTAAAAGGAAAACAAAAAAAATGCAAAAACTATGTGAATCAGGAAAAGAGCAATAATCTAGGAGCAATACAAAATAAAAATCAGAGAGAAAATCTTAAGAACAAAAATATTGACAAAGACAAAATGATAAAATGGTTCAAATTATAAGTGACCAGCAAGAGTAAAAAGTAATGTTCAAGTGAAAAACAATTTAAAACCCAGAAGAATAGACCAAGGTGAAGGAATTCAAGTGTAATATGTTATGTAATGGTTCAAAGACATTAGCACTTATAAATAAGATGCCTTTTTGAAACAATGTCATATTATTGAACAGTAGAAAATAAAAGTAAACTATTATGGATTTTATGTTTGGAATTTGTAATATATAACTACATATCACATCTAGCTGCATTTCAGTGATTCACACAGATGTGACAGCAGCATTCTTCATACACACACACACACACACATATACATGAATTGAAAATATCCAACCAAAAAAAAAATCATTGCAACTTCTAATTGCTATATTTCCTCATCTATACAGAAATTAAATCTATGGATAAAGGATATTTAGAGAAGCAATATGAAGATGTAAATTTATTCAATCTAATATTATAATTCAGAAAAATTAGAATAAAATAAAAATAAATTAGTTTTTTTATTTATATATCATTTGATCTCATTTAAATACACAAGCAGACCCGTTAAACTCTGTAACATATGTGTTGATAATACAAATATAATAACATCATTCACATACAAAAAAATGGAAGCATTATTAATAAAAAAGTAAAAAAATCCAACACTTAATAATATCAACCACAAGCAAAGCAACAATGTGCTTAACATGTTTGGAATATAAAACATCCACGTGATTTTACACTCATACATAAACACTACACATATTCAGTTACACGTAAATATAAGATTCTTCCTGGATAATGGCTAAAAGTATAGAAACCAAAACATTTGGACTATTTCAACTCACAGTTTTCCTTTGTCCCTCTTGTTTACAATATTCTAAGAATCAGTTAAGTGCCATACGTGATACATGCCTGGGGAATCATGCCTCTTTCAAGACATGACTAACCAGGTAGAAGATTTTCCCACTATAGATTACCTTCTGCAGCAGACTAGTTGCCAACTAAGGCTATAGAATCAAATTTATCCTGTTATTTAATCTATAGCTGAAGGGAGAAGCAACAGATTCATACCTTTCCTATGGGTATTTGTGTCTGCAATGAAGTCAACTAGAATTTGAACTCAGCTCTCTGATTTCTAATTCTAACTCCATATTCACTGCACCACAATGCACATCCTATTCTAATCCTTTTTGTTTCTATTTTTTTTAACTTCCTTGTTGCTCACATCCGTCTGTAAAACAATGTCTGTCACCTCCTCTTCATATGTGAGAAAATTGTCCAACATCCACTGCCATGTAGGATTTCATCATTTTTCTTTGTTGCTAAGGAATTTTTTTCTGAATACTTTGTTTAGCTTTTGAATAGCTGTTTTGACCTAAACAAGGGTTAGAATTAGAGGTCACTGAAGAACAAATATTTTAATTAGCTGATTGTGGTGACAGGTTTAAAATGAATGAAATAGCCTTTTGATACTCACTAATTAAATAAGCAAAGAGAAGCATAAAATACTGTCAGTTAGGAACCTTTATGTCTCAAGATCCCTTTTGATGTAAAAATAAAACAGTTAGCCAATAAAAATTTGATCAGACAATCAAAAATCAAGTTTAGCTTCTAAATAAATTCTTTAACTGAAATTACCAGCTGCATTTTTTAAAAAAATTTAGCTAATAAACTTGATAATGGCAATCCAAATAAAGCTGATTAATGGAATGATCTAATGGTGCTGAATTATTTAAATTTTAATAGAGATGAACAGAATTTAGTTTTCAGTTCAGACATTATAATATAAAAACAATTTTTTTAAACTTTAGAGATTAGCATTTTGTGTGTTCAGTCAGTATATCAGTAGTAATGTTTTTTTGTCTTGAGGTTGAATTCCTTCAGACTGAAAAATGATGATCAGATAATGTTCTGATCAATAATAAATTAAGAATGGTCTTGCAGGTGCAAACAAATCATTAAACAGTGTAATTGCAGTCGAAAAACGGAAAATTTAATTCCAAACAACAAACTTGGACAGTGTCCCTGCATAGCAACACATAAAATGAAAATTAATTTCAAATCAATATTAAAGGTAATTTGTCCTGCTAGTAAGCTTCATACTTATAAAATCTATTTTACAAATATACACATATTGACATTTTAGCTGCTATTTATAAATATTTTACAATCAGATACTTGCTATTTGTTATTTTTGATCACAAGTAAGTCAATCAATGATTCACTTTTTAAGACAGAAATAATTCCATGTGCCTAAGAAGATGCTTTGATAAATCTTTGAATAAGATATTGATCTGATAAATTGTAAATTTGAAAATAAATTATAGATGAAATCATTTTCTTAAGGCAGTGGTTCCCAAACAGTGCAGTACACAGTGCAGCAGAAAAGAACAACAGTTGAGGTGAAATGTTTGAAAGACAATCAAAGATTTACAAACAGTTTAAGAAAATATGCCAAAAATAAATATGATTTCAAATTTGAAACATTGTTATGGATTTCTTACAAATGCATGCATGAGTCCCAGTATAAAAACTTATAAATAATTATTGACTGATTTTATCAGTTTGTGGTACAGTGGATATCGGCTCGGAACGAGAAACCGGGGAGCCGAGTTCAAATTTCAGCTGAATCCATTGTATTCACTTACGCGCAAATACCCTTGGGAAAGGTATTAATCCGTCTCTTCCTTCCAGTTATGGGTTAAATAACAGGACAGATTGGGTTCTATAGCCTTGGTCGGCAACCAGTCTACCGCAGAAAGCAATGGCAACCTACTGCGGGATAATGTTCTGCCCAGTCAGTCATGTCTCTTTCGAGACATGATCGCCCAAGCGTGTATCACATATGGCACCTAAACTGACTGATGTAATCGGGATCTGCAAATTGGAGGAGAGAGTTATCAATGATCATGTTCTGACTTTGAATTCGCGGTTATCTCCCTTTAACCCTTTCTCATATTTTTTTAATTTTTAAATGTACTTTTATTACATAAAATTTGATTAAATGTGAGCATATTTTAATTCTGCAAAATTTTGGGAACCATTGTCCTTGCGTAAGGTTTAGATGCAACACCTAAATTAATATTTGATGAAATTTTAGGGTTATCAGTTTTTATTTTTTGCTCAAATATTACTTGAAGTGAAAAGAAAATTTATTTGCTAACAATGTAATCTTTTTTCAAAAAGTAATTATTTGATGTTTGCTAAGCTATTTTTATTGCAAATATAGTTTTGTTTTTAATATTGAATGAAAATTATCTGTAATAAAAATATCCAAAAGAATATGAGCTAAATTACTATTGTTAGAAACTCTTGGTTTCAGAAACACTCATATTCTTTTATTGTTTTACTATTTAACAATGTTGGATGCATGAAAATGTATGGCAACCAGTTTAATTGAAACTGTGCAATACATTAGGTGAAAAATGATAAATACCAATGTTCAGCAATTACAAATTATGATAATAAATTTCAAATGAATGCTTTCTTGAATATGGACTGACATTCAAAAATCAAATTGTATGTAAAATAATTTATTCTTTCTGGAAAAAATCATATCAAAATTAAATAACAGATATAGAAATTATTATTATTTTTTAGAGCTAAAAACCTCTTCCTCATAATTATATTGTGTAATTGTGTAGTATATGTGTGTTGTGCTAGGGAAATTTGGTATTTACTGGAATCTTTTAAATAAAATAAACTAGAACAAGGATATAAAGCATAATAACATTTATTTTTATTTGATTTCGATTAAAAGTTAGTATTTTCATATTTGGTGTAGCAAAATGTTTGTTTATAAGGAGGATATCAGTAGAAGTCAGGGAAAAGTTCATTTTGGCTTGGCAGTGGGTAGTTTTGAGGTCATATCATGCTTTTAATAGTAGTCATCTTAGAAATAGGTCAGTGTCAATCTACTAGGTTTTTCACAACTAAAGATATCATTAGCAAATGACCTCTTAACTATGTCAAGCATGATACATGGCTGGTTTCTCCAGGGGATCATGTTCTCTTGTACCATGGTTTCCCTTCTCTTTGTCTATCTCAAGCCAAAGGTGTGAGCTTGTATTCTTTTGAATAGGCTCCCAGATTAGCATGAATCTTGGTTTTGGCTAAAATCAAAAGTCCCTTGGTATTAATTATTTTGACAGGCCAAAATCAAATTTTATTTTCCAGCATTCCTTTCTCTTTCATTTTTTTATAATACAAGTTATGCATGGAATCTCACTGATTTTTCTTAGTTTTTAGTCACAAATTAGTAGGCTTTAATCCTACAAACTTTCAACATTTTTTGACTGGGTTCAGTCTTTTCTTCTTCTTCCTCTTTTTAGGGAGGTGAATATAGTAGCCACTAGACTTAAGTCAAGGGGATATGATTACATTCTTCTCCTGTCACCGTCAGTCTGTCTGTCTGACAATGCTTTGTGTCTCCACTTTTTATATCTGCTTTTTGAATCAAACAGCTTGTTTTGAATTTCACGCTTGTATTTGATTCCGCGCTTCCCATTGGCTGGTAAATTAAATTCATGTAGGCTCATGAAATGGAAATTTGATATTTGATTAATTTTTATTTTTCAACCAGAACATCTGCGTGAACTTGGATGCACACGATGAGTTTTGTTCATTTGCTTTTTAGTCAGTATAGAGCCAACATCCAGTTCATCGCTTTTGCTCAGTCAGTACCATCACATCACTTTCCAGCTCTTTGCCTCTGATCTATGGGATCTGTGCACTTTGAAAAAAATATTACACATAAAATATACACACAGAGGTATACATACATGTCACAAGTTTATTACATTAGTAATATTGAAAAAATTTTTCTTTTAAATGGCATATTTTATTGTAAAAAAATGTAATCTTACTTAAATGATTCTTAAGCAAATGAAAAAAAACATTTAATTTAAAGCTTTACACATGAGTTGGTACATGGTAGAATAATGTATCAATTTTAGTTAAATAAAAGTTTTTCTAATGAGGAACTTATTGCTACAAGATGAAAGTGAAACTTGATCCATTTTAAAAACATCCATAATTCCTTCTCAACCATTTTTTATTATTTTTTGCATATGTTCTCATGTGTTCATTTGTCTTACACAGGAACTTTCTAATCATTTATTCGATGCTGCAACTATATGAGTAAATTACTTAACATGAAGGCATAAATAATTCCCATCAGAACAGAATAGCATCAAGCTACACTGTTTTCAGGTTATAGAGATTCAGAAATGAGCTTACCTTCATGAATCATAGATCACAAAGAAAAAATGTACCCATTACTTGATTAACTTGGAGAATCATTGTCCTGATCACTTTCCTGATTCCTTTTCAAACATTAATCTTTGAGTAATTTTACTCTGTTCCCTTGTCTCCCTCGATGGCTTTTTAGATTTCATTTCTCTCTTGGTGTAGCAAGAGAAGCCAAAAAAGTCAGTTACTGTACTGTACAAAACATAAAGATATACCAGTAAATTATCTTCTTTAGACTTGATAAGGCATTTCATTTACACATGCACATACACATGCATGTAGTTTCAGATAGTAACATATTTATAATGAAGTACTATAAACAAGCTGGAAATTCTATGTATGTCATTTTCACCAAAGTTTAAACAACTTTGTTTTTCATAGTATTAAAAATGTTGGATTTGATTCCAAGGAAAGCGTATTTGGTAGAATTTTACTGCACTACTTTATTCAAAAGAAATGTGCAGCTGAAGCACACAGAATTCACAGTTGAAAACAACATGCAAAAATTAGTTTAGTTGCTTAAATATAATGGTTTTGGTTTTGAAGATAAAGAACACTCTGGCACATCAAAAAAATTTTAAGACAAAGATTCGGAGATAATGCAAAATAGAAAAAAATAGTTGCTATATGAGCAGAGACACAACAAAGTTATTTGCAACATGACAACACTAAGCCACATGTTGTAAAACAGGTGAAAAGCTACTTTGAACACTTAAATGGGAAGTCCTACCCCACTCGCTGTTTTCACCAGACATATATATATATATATATATATACATATGTGTGTATATATTTATATATATATTTATATACATGTGTATATATATATATATATATATATATATATATATTTATATATATGTTTGTGAGTGTATACTCCTGGTCAAAATTTTATGATCAGATACAAAAGAGTTAAAAATATAAAATACTGTTACTTTAATAGAAATATATTTGTGAAACATTTACATTTAATTACAAAATGTAGTTTATCAACAATCAAGTGAAAATTTTTAGCTTTTAATTTATTAATTCAAACAAACTTTGGAAAAGTGCTTTATTGTATTGGTTGGTCATAAAGATAAGACCATGTGTGAAAAAAATTTACTGGACTAAAATTTTAGAGCTTGTCATTGTGCTCACAACTTTAAGTGGGTAGACATCTACTGAGCTCATTCTGATCATTAAATTTCAGATTTTAAAATGGCTAAGGATAAAATTTTAACAAAGTTCAAACAGGGCAGGATTGTTGAACTTCAAAAACATGGTCTTTTGCAACAAGCCATTGCAAATGAAACTGTCCATAGTAAAACTCTCATTGCTAACTTCATTAAAAATCTGGATGCGTATGCTTCTAAAAATGTCAAGCATTTGCTCAATAAAATCACACTGTCTCTAGACAGGCCCATTAGGCAAGAAGTTAAGAGAGATTCAAGCCAAAAATCAAATCAGATAAAAGTGAATGCAGATACTGAATTCAGCTCTTGAACAAGAGTTGAAGACAATGAATTGGGTGCATAGTCCTCACCTTCTTCTTTGCCATAAAACCTCCTGTTTACAATTTGCTTTCAATTATCAAAATTTTGGATGTGGATAAATGAAAGAAAGTGTTTTTTTCAGGCAAGAAAAGAATCAATCTTGATAGCCCAAACAATTTTTAAGTGTCACTAGCAATCAAAAGATGTCTTAAAAGAAATTTTCTCAGCATGACTCAGTGGACATGGATCAATTATGGGCTGAGGTTCGTTTTTGTACAATGGAACTCTTGAGTTACAGAAGGTAAAATGTTGGCAAACAGTAGCTAGTAACATTAACATACCAAATGTTTTCATGTACTTCTCACCTGATAAGAAACTCAGTCATTCCCATGTCCCCGGTTATGAACCTGATAGACTGTGAGGGATTGTTGTCAATCATTGTCTTATCAAAAAGATCAGAGTGAGTTTTTAAAGCTGCTGTATCTTTGTAATTACCATTAGACTTATTCATCTCTTTCTGAATTCTCTGCACTGCCCTTTAATTGACACCCCAAAACTCTGAAATATTTGTATTGAAGCTTCCTGCATGAATGCCAAAAAGTCCAGAATTTTAAATTTAAGAAAGGCTTATAAATATTTATAAATATTTCTTAAATTTAAAAGTTTTAAAACTAACATTTTTACTTTTACAAATTCTTATTACAAAATAAAAATAAATATCCACCAGAGGATGAACATGTCAGGTAATAAAATATTTCCTTTTGTCTTTATATATATATATATATATATATATATATATATATATATATATATTTATCATCCATATATAAGCCTGTTTTGTTATATCACAACTCATCAGTGTGGCTAGACATCCACTTGTTTCTGGCCAGGATCGAAACTTGACCAATTTGGTGTCAGTTGCAGTCACTAACACCTAAGCAATAGGCTCATGGAATCAGAGATGAGAGATTTTAGCATGTTATATATAAATGGTATATACACACACCAGTCACCAAAAGAACTCAATTCATTGCTGAAGAATTATGCATAAATCACAGAAGTTGTAACGATTTTTATTTAATTTTTCTCTCTAGAGAGCTCAATCATAATGAGAGCATAATTTATAATGCACATAATTCTTATAAATTCTTAATGTACAGAGGTTTATATCTGTAATAGCATCCCATTGAAAAGAACTCTCTTTCAATTTGAAAAAAATTCTACTCCTTTCTCAGAGCAGAATAATGCCAACAAAAAATAGCTATGACAGTATGATATATACTGTTACTTAAATTGTGAAAAATCACAATCAAATTAGAAATGTTGGATTGGTTTAGAGACAATCAGGATAACAATGCCAGTACACATCAAAGACTATTCTTTTCTTTCAAGATATTGCTTGATGAAGACCTGAGAAAATCAGGTGAAGAGGTTGCTAATAAAGTCAAAGAATTAAGTATCATTCACACCTGTACAAAGCTAGCTTACATAGTCAGCAACTCTATAAGAAATTACTATTGAAATTGACACAAATTTACAGTTTGTGTAGAAGGGTAAATTTAACATTTTGAAACAGTCTAATGAAACTAAAACAGATTTGTTTGAGTTTGATGAAATAAAAAACAATTTATTGAGGTTTGATTAGGCTCCAGTGAGTTTGGTATCTTCATGACAAAAAAACCTGCTTGGTTCAATCTGGTGGCACAAATGTCATGGTCCAGGGTTATAAGATTTGTACATAAATCAGTTTGGTGCAGTTCATTGACAGCATCATGCATAATAAAGGTTATTACTTCTTATAGTAAGAAAATATGTCACTGTTACACAAACACTTGAAAATAATAACTGTATATGAGCATCATCATCCAAAACTTTGCTCAAAAACAGAGATTCTTAATGAATAAATTACAAGTGATTGATTGGCCTAGATGTTACTAGGTTTAAATTCAATCGAGCACCTGTGGAATATATGGAAAAAGAAAAAAGTTAAGAATGACAAAGGAATAGGGGCAAGTGGAAGTCCATGATTGCCTATGTACTGAAGAAACATGACACATAAAGAAGAAGATAAGAAGATAACCAGAAAACAAAACATATTTGAAAAGGTGTATATTGTCCGAAAGTAAAAACACTTCAGTAACTGCACAAATCTCTAGTGAAGCTGTCAAGTCTATAAATGATTTATTTGTTTTTATGGCTGATCAACCCTTAGTAAGTTTAAAAAAATGTTTTTTGATTGTAAGAATAATTCCTTTTATCCTTTTTTGGTGGGAGAGAGAGTAGTGAATATTACATTAAAATGTTTTCCCAAATAAAAGTGCTACTATTTAAACCTGAGCTGGAGGAAAGGATTATTTCATAGTTTTCCCAAGTGTATTTGTATATAAATGAATGTAAATAACCCAACAGTAATTTGAACTTGGCTCTCAGATTTCTCACTCCAAGCTATTAGCCTTTACACCACATGCTCATCTGTCAGTAATAAAAAAGCAAAAGCAGTTACAACAAATATTGATTTTAAATAAACTTTTCCATAGGTGTGTATTAATTTTTAGACAGCAATAAATTCATGTTTTTGGCAACAGATTTTGAATGCTGAAGAGTTAGATCATAAATACTTCTTGATAATATCTATTTTTATAAGTGGTATAGCAGTACGCATTTAAGATTGATTTTATATATCACTCTCTATATATTTATAAATGCATATATATATATATATATATATATTTATGTACATTAAATATATATAAGAATAATAAAAACAAAAATGAAAACTATTATTCATATTGTCTTTTTACAGATAAAATCTTTCTGAAATATTAACGTATTTATATATATTTATACATTTTTATATATATATATATATATGTATGTATATATATATATATATACATATATATATATATATTAATCTACACAGACACATACACACATGCATATATCTATATGTGTGTGTATGTATGTGTGACTGGCTGGCCACTTATATCCGAGGATGCCTGTCTACAAGAGTGGCATGTTAATCCACATGGCAGACGCTTGCTCAGACATACTTGTGTTTGTTCAACACTCACAGAACCCACCTGTGGATTATACTGCAACGATGCTGAATGAAACTTATTTATTGTTTCTGGGTTAGATTGTGTAATCTGACATAAAAAACAATCTGAAAAAGCACAGAAAACTCAAATCCTCAGTCATGATGACTTGTGACTTTGAGCTAGCACAACATTTAATAAGGACTCCTCTAAGGAAGCTGCCTACCTAATTTCACTCACAAGTCTTTGGTCAACCCATAGTATAGTTTTCAGGGACTTCTTAAAGGTGTCACATGCTGGGATTAAAAAAATTCATATTAAAAAAATTCAAATTTTTTCGAGATTGTATGGCTATTTCAGTGATTGAAATCACTTTGTTAGTGATTTTAAACATTATGGAAAAATATATACACAAAAATACAAATATATATATATATGCAGAAATCAAAAATGTTGATGTGGCAAACACACACACACACACACACACATATATATATATGTATAAAAATAATATGAAACAAATGTGATATCTGTTAATAAATTAGGTATCTTACCCTGATGAGTAAATCTATGTCACAAAAATTTTATGCCTTAAGATAAATTTTTATTCCTCTGTTTAATTTATATTTACTGTCTTGCTGATTACTCCTCTATTGTTTTCACTCTTTAATAATGTTTCTGCTTTCTAATTCTTTCATACTCAGTAACCCCCTTGTGTTTTAGTTGCTTTATTGCCTTGCATGTGTTAAAATGATTAATATATTTTCTTGAATACCATATATAAAAAATCCTAAAATTTGGAATATTTTTTATTATTGTAATACCAAAATGTATTTGCAATCTATAAATTGCTTTGTTTTGACATTAATTCTACAACATAATTCTGAAATGGAATTCTAGTTTACAAATACTAAATTTTCTGTTTTGTATGTCTAATTTTTTACAAGAAAAGTAGATTCATTAGTAAGTATGTATAGCATGTGCAGTAATTCTTTCTATAAACTGCCTATACTTTTCTTCAAATATTTTGGTAATTGTTCCACTGACATTATTCCACTATGCATTTTTTCTCTCGGGGCCAATTTTATTTTGCTCTTGTACTTTTTCCAATTCATCCTTTCTTTTTCTTTTTTCCTAAAATATTTTCTGCCTTCAAGTTTGATTCTACATAAAGTTCTGCAAATTAAATGTGACTGACTAAGTAGAATTTCCTTTAAAATTTCCTAAAGCTGTTTCCATATTTTCCACAAGATTTGGTCAAGCAAGGTTAAAAACAGATTTTTTTAGTGAGTGTACTTACTTTTATCATACACACTATTGATAGTATTCTCAAAAGACAGGTTGAAACTAAACTTGATTAGTATTAAATAATTTGTGTTTCCTAATATATTTTATCAGTGTAATAAACATTTGAAAGGAATCTTTAAAGTCAAGTTCAGACTAAGCTTGATTAGCATTAAATAAATTCAATTTCAGTTTTCCATTAAGTACAGAATTTTCATGAAACTTAAAACAGTTCTGGTAAAATTACCATGACAACTTTTTGCAAATTATGAGCAAACAACATGAATGTAAAAAATATACATCTCCACAGTTTTTAGGAAAATACAATCCTTAGAAATTCAGCTCTTAATTGTCTCAATGTTATTTAATTTATAGATAGCTTGGCATGTACTCAAGTTAGGTAGTGTTTATAGATGTGCAGGTGATGTAATGGTTAGCAGCTCAGAATGAGAAAATTGGTGAAATGAGTCCAAATTTCAGTTGTGTTTGTTACATCCCCTTTTGAGCAAATACCTTTCAGGAAAGGTATGAATCAATCTCTTTTTTCCTCACAGTGGGTTAAATAGTAGTACAGACTGGCCCTTTAACCTTGACAACTAGTCTATGACAAGGATAAGTCTAAATTAAAAATCAGTTGGACATGAAGTTAACAACTCCATCATGTAAAGACATATATGCTATGGAAACCACAGAAGTAAGGCATGTCCTATAGACAGTTATAGCACTATACTTCTTGGTGAAGTCTAAAGGGCTTGAGTGAGTGAGCATGTTTAAAAATACTTATATGTCAAATGAACAATATGAAGAAACTTTCTGATGCTACAAATTCAGATATAAGGAAATATATTTTAACTTTTTATTTTTAATCATTTTACACCAAGCAAAGGAGTTTTACTACCACTGGTGCACAGGGGGTTACATAAGAGGAGAGTGATGAGAAAGAGGAACAAGTTATGGTGTAAGAGAAGGATGAGAACACTGGTGGAAAGAGAGAGTGGATGAGGAAAAGAACACGAGAGAAAGGATGTGGATCAGAGAGATAGGAAATGGCAATTGACCTTACATTTGAATTCTTGGAGATTGTAGCTGTCAGGGAAGCAAGTATACGGAAGGGAATTCTACAGGCGGGAAGTGCGAGAAAAGAAGCTGATAGAGTTGAAGTTGTGGTTACATTTTATTGGTTTCACTGTAAATGGGTGGGACCTAATTGTGAGTCTAATAGCTTGAGTAAATTCATGCAGAGGCGGGTACCAGGGAGCTAAGCTTATCAAAGCAGAAGCCATGAAAGTATTTGTAGAAGAGACAGAAGCAAGCAACATTACACTGGTGAGAAAGTGACTCCATTTGAGCTACCATGTCAGGATTGATCACATTGCAGATTCTCCATTGGATTTTGTCAAGAACCCTGAGGTGAATAGCACTCAGGGGCACTTGACCAGATGTGACAGCAGTATTCACTACACAGACAGATGGTAGATTTATATATGTGTAGGATGGATTCAGATGGGCAAAACTTCCTGGCACTTCCTAGCAGCAGATTTAGCTAGGAATTCTATGTAGTCATTCCACTTGAGGTCTGCTGAGAGAGTTTGGCCAAGGAGGTGCAGTGTTTTCCTTTCAGAGAGACTACCCTGATACATGCTAATGGGGGAGTAGAAGTAATTGTCTGTGATGATTAACAGATAGCAGCTTCATTTTAGAAACATTAAAATTCACAAGACATTTCTTACCCTAGTCAACCACAGATTGGAGGTCCTTTTCAAACTGAGCTGCAAGTTTTGCTTTGTCAGCCTCAGTGGGTTTCTGATTGAGGCTAGAGTAAATGGTGGTGTCATCAGCATAGATGCCTACTTGGGAATTGATTACATCAGGGAGATCATTGAAAAGATCAGAAAAAGCATAAGACCTAGAATAGACCCTTAAGGGACATTTGTATTACATATATATATAGAGAGAATAAAAAGTGTGAGAGGCCGTGAATGTTTTCTTTAAAGTGTATATTTATTGTTGTTGTTATTAAACATTAAGTGTCAAATAATGGTATTTGTGATGCTACACGTGTTTCAAGTTTAAGTTTAGCTATCTTCAGGCAAATAAATTTGTGGCGTTACGTATCGAGTTCCTTTTGTTACTGATGGCCAGGTTGTTGTCTTATAAATAAGTAAGTAGAAAAAATAAGAAAATAAATAAAATCAGTAAAATAAAATAAAATAAGATAAAATAAATCAAATGTTGGCATGTTGAATAGTCTGTATTTTCTCACATGAGCACATGTATAAATGTATAAACAGATAAATAAACAGATGAATGAATCAAATGCTTACCCCAATTTGAAATGATTTTGGTATGAAGTTACCTTTTTTCTATGTTAAAATTATCTTCTAGTCACCTTTGCTTATCTACAATCCTTTTCATCGGTCAAGGTTAAAAACAAGCAAAACCACTTTAATCAGAGAGGCATTGTTGTATGTACAATGTGGACCAATCAGAGTAAAGCAACTTCTAATTTGGAGAATATGTGAGCAGACTTAAAAATAATTTTGGTGGGTATTAGTATGAATATTTGATTAAATTTATATCAGCATTATTAAGTAACTATTAGATCTACTTTATTATTGTTGTGAAATTAAAATTTTCTAAGTTTAACAATTTATTAGATTTAGAAAGTTATTCATATATTAAATGAGAAAGGGAAAGAACACACACATAAATAAACCTACAAACATCCACACATGGAAAAACAGATGACTATATTCACAAACACTTGCAAACAGACAAATATACAGATTAATATACCCATGCATATATACATACACAAATTACAAAATTTAGCTTTAATCGACTTGTCAATTTGTCTGTTAAATTTTAAAGCTCTATTTGTACACAGACTAAATTGCTACATATCGGATACAGTCAAGGCCAATTCATAGCATGACCAGCCTTGAATGAATGAGGTTGGGACAGACACAATCATATTTCAATGCATAAACATATAAATGGAATTAGATATATACTTACGCAAATACACAAGCTAAGAAAAAAATGAACATGACTAAAAACTCCACAGATTGTAAAAAATATATAACCACATAAATACACAAAACCTCTGGCATCAAACTTGGTAGATATGTTGTATATCGACAAACAACAAACACGCATATATATAAAAATATGAGTTGTATTTTTATTAATGACGATGAACCGTGTAGCCTAGGGAACAGAGAGTGTTGAGAGAGCGCGCTTCTAAGGGTTGACGGGAGAGTCGTAGTATCTGTTGTGTCTCTCTCTCTCTCCTGCTACTCTGGTCTGTCTGGCTCTCTGTCTGGTGAAATCCGTGCGCCGAGGTCTTTTTATAATCTCCAAACCGGGACTTCCGGCTTTGCCTCGCCCACGCACGCCCACGTAATTCTCAGAGACACCTGTTCTGTTTGCCTCTGTAGCCATTTCCGCTACTGCCGGAAATAAGGTCAAACAAACATCCGTTCCTTTCAACGACCGGAAAACACCCCTGCTTGCATCAGCCTTTCTTGGGTGGGGCCAGATTGTTATATTACAGATACACAATACATGAATTAAATGCATATGCGTGTGCAAAGCGTCATGCATACACATATATATGCTAAGCCCCATATTGTTTATATGAAGTTATGCCTGTGTGAGCCCCAGTTGTCTAGCTCACATGTGCATGTCTCTGTGCGCGTCAATGGTTGTACAAGTGTTAATCTATGTCTGTGTTTGTATAAAAGGTGTCATGACAACAAATATTCCTCCCAATGTTCATCTCACTTTCATAAAAATTCATGAATATACGCATCTCTACATATATCCAGTATTTTAAATAAAAAATTAAAACAGTTCATCTGACAATTGCAAAAGCGTGAAACCCAGGACAACAAACTTACACCCATCTAACTAAATATCTATCTATCTATACATACACATACATATATACATATACAGCTACATACATATATATATATATATATATATATATACACACATATACAAATATACATATATACACGCACATACACACAAATACATATATATATATATACACACATACATATACATACATATACGCAAACATACATATATATAGATATAGGCATGCATACATGGACATCTGAACATACATACATGCAAATATGAATATATACATACATATACATACACACATACATATATATATATATATATACACACATACATATATATACACATATATCAATACAAAATCATACAGACATACATGTAAGACATACACACACATACAATTAAATGCATACAAATACATACATATCAGCAAGTAAAACAAATATCAATATGTCTACTCGTACAAAAGAACAGAAGTACACTTATATATATATATATATATATATATATATATATATACTTATTTAGACCTGAATTTGCCTATATTTGATGGGTACCTTCATCTGACTCAGACGCTCCAACAAATTCTTACACAATCAGCCACATATCAACAGAATAACACTTGGCAATTTAACATCGACCACCAACCTAATTAGCCATGAGGCATCTAATCCAACATTGATTATTGTGCCAATACCCAACAGAGCCCAAACCAGTACAAACCATCTGTGAAAAGACCAACACTTTTTCCCATAGCACCGACTATCAAACCAACAACTAATAACCAAGAAAATTTTTAAATAAAAAATTAAAACAGTTCATATGGAAATTATTTAATAATACTCAAGTCCCACATCCCACACAGTTTCCTAACTATTTATAATTTCCCAACCTCGTGAAAACCAATGTTGGGTAGAACACCACATAACCATACAACCCGTCAACCCATATTGGATTGAATGACTGGTAAAAAACAGTATAACACATGGCAAACAACGTACCCAGTAAAGATCAACCAGAACATCCAACCTGAACAAAAACATCCCATCCATCAAAAAGGCAGTTAAAGATATTTTCATTAATTTTTCAATATTACAACACGGATTTTAATGTAAATGCTGAACAGTGCTTACAATGAACAGTGAGCACATTCCTCTGGTTTAACAGTTTAACCTTGTCCTTAAATTTGATAATTTCTAATTTTTTGTTGAGGTAGCAAGTTACAAGTTCAGGCCTTTGTAAGGATTTTCCATTTAGCAGTGGGTGTTTTGTCTTTTTCTTTTAAAGACTAATAGGATTTACATAATGAAATGCTGTATTTATAAGAACTATTATTGAACTATTATTATGTGTGCTTATACCAGTGAGTTTTGAACTGGTTTTTAGTAGAACCAATATAAACCTTTACAGTATTACGATTTTTAATTGTGGAGATGGTACAAATATAAACTATGGAGTTAACTAGACAGTTGTTATGCAAAGGTCAATCTTTAGGATTTCTACTAATACATCGACTGGTATTAGTTCTTTTTTCTCTAGATTATCTGTGCAATTATATCTTAACTTGAGTGTATTATTATTGAATATTTTGATAAGAGGATTAGATTTTTGAAAGTGTTTGCTGATTAAGTTTCAGAATTTATGTCTCAATTTAGTTTTAACCATCATATTGTAGGGAGAGTTAAACCAGATGATTTTTCTAGATCGTTTCTTCTTGCTATTATGATTGTCAATAGGATTTCTGAATTTCATATTAGCAGCCTTATAACTGCTGTTTCTAAGTGCAGAATTATAAAATTTGCTATGCTGATCAAAAATTAATTTACTAAATGAGTTGTTGCTGAGTCTAGATTCAATAGAAAATGGTATATGTTTAATGACTGATGGTGGATGGTTAGAATTAGGATTTATATATATATATATATATATATATACACACACACACACACAGAGGAACAAAGACTTAATACCACTGAATATAAATACCAATTTGTAAAGGTATGAAGCCATTTTTTCTTTAGAAATAGGTGATGATAGAAAACTATGGAACACAATTAAAATTATTTAGTAAAATAATTCACAAATAAAAGAATGATAAATTGTTCCAAGTGAATATAAAATGGAAAAAATATTACTCATGACCCTCCTAATAGACAGAGGGACCAAATAAAATGCTCTCTTTGTTTACACAGAGCTGGTTAGTGTAACTTAATGTGGACTACTTCAAGAAAATGTAAATGATGGGTGGTCCAGACTCTGTGCAAAATTGTGAAAGAATCCTTCATATATTTACTGGCACAGACCAGGTTATCAAACAAGTGCTGGCTAATGGCCAAATCATGCGCAGAGTGTGTCATCCTTAAAAATGACTCTGACTACTGAGTTTTATGCTGGCAGAAACATGCTGACCAATTTTTGTTTCCAGTCACTTATTGGTTTATTCTGTGTATTCAGCGTCTCACTGACATTTGAATTTGTACACAATTGAACTGCTTTGAAAGTAGGACAAACTATTTTTGACAAATTAGGGAAACAGTGAACTAGTCCCAAAAACAACACACAACCTGACAATAGAAAAACCTGATGTAATACAAGCCAACACTCCATCAGCCAGTGTTTGGCTTTTCTCACCCATCCACAGTAATTTCAAATAAACAGGACAAAGGCTGGAACCAAAAACTACCAATCATTTGAAGCACTTATACCCAACATGTTTAATGACATTTGTAGGATATTGACTGTTACATAAGATATGATGAATGTTCTCCAGTTCTTTATCAAGTCTACAAGGAGAACTAATCATCAACATATGATGGACTAATGTAGAAATTAGTTTTGCCTTATGAGACTTAAAGGAAAAAAAGAATTTAAGTTAGTGTACAAACCCATGAATGTAGGTTTTCGATAAACACTGGTATCCCAAAAAGGCAAAGTACAACTATTTTCCACTTTCATAATAAATTGAATGGATAAATGAAAGGATTTGAAATAGGTATGAAAAACCACAGCATTGTTGATAGAATCAGAAATAGAAAAGTGTCATCAACATAATGTAAATATATGTAGGGTTTACAATATTTTTCAAATAAAAGGCTTTTATGAAAACCAGAAAAACAATTAGCTAATACTAGACCCAGGGGACTGGCCCTCAAAACCCTATCAACTTGGGCATACATGGTATTATTAAAGGTAAATTCAGCCCCTTCTGTTGCTGTACATATAAATTCCAAAAATAAACTTTCTGGAATTAAAGCAGAGCCCAGGTGACCAGTGTCAGTACAGATTTGTAAGGTGTCTTGAAGGGGGACATTTGTATGCAAACTAACAATATCAACAGAAACCAGAAACTTGTTTTCAGAAGACAAATCAGAATCTCTAATAAAATTAGAAAACTGAAATGAGTTTAAAATACAATAAGTGGAAAATAGATCAAAGACTAGTTGAAACAATTCATCCAACCATTTAGCCAATTCGTGTTGTATGAAGCCAATCATTTACAAAATAGGTCTAAAGGGACATTGTTCTTATGTACTTTGGGTAAGCTGTATATACATTGATGTTTGAATCTTATGGGTCTAATATGGTTATATACCATCTTGGAAATGAGGTTGCTTTTGTATACAGAGAGTAACTGTCTTTTTAAGTTAGTGTATATATATATATATATATATATATATATATATATATATATATATATATATATATAAAGTCATCTGTAGACAGTCCAGTTTTGCTCCTCAGTACAGTTAGACATCTGATTGCTTCTCACCAAGATTGAAACCCAGCTGAGTTGACATCAGTTGGCAATTCTACCTTTGGGTGATCTCACAAGGGAGGCAGATTCTTGCATGTTATATACACAATGTAAACACACACTAGTAGCTGAGAGTGCTCAACTTCATTATTGAATGAACAATGCTGTGAGTAGCAACTGTTGTTAAAGTCCACCATTTCTCCATAGTGCTCAATCAGCAGACAAGAGCATATGCTTTAACATATTGGTAGCTCTGCATATTCAGTTTATTTGTGTTTGTTGGGCATTGAGCACTTTTTCAAAATATTTTTGACAATATATCTAGATATTGTTCACCTCCATGCAGTGTAATGTTTAGCAAACTTGTCTTGATAGAACAATTACAACTAAGTTCTCACTAGATGCCCCATACTTTCAGCCTTGTGCCATATCTAAGCTACAATGGAAAATCACTATCTAGATATGTTTTACAATCATGACAGAAATGCTGACCTAAGTCTCTAAAATAATTGAAACCCAAGTAAGACAAATTGATAAGATACCAGCAGAAATAAACTGTTTTCATAAATATATCTACCTATCTATCACTCCCAATCCACAACAAAATCCTCTGGTCTTGTTTCAGCAAGGTTTTTGAGGGATAACAAATATTTTGAAAAAGCTTGTCTATTCTGGAAGATGTAACAACACTTACATGTGTTTCCTTGTTCTCACACACTACATAATAAAGAAAAAGCATTTCAGAAGTTCTGAGAGATTAAATATTTGTCCAGACTTTCATAATGTGTATTTGGTTCAAGAGGTTTAATTTGTATAGCATATAGCCATATAGTATCTTCAAGAGACAGACTTGCATACTTGTATACATGTATGTATATCATTATCAAAAGATTACATACATATATATGTTTATGTGTCGTGTTAGATTACATGAGTAAATTTATTTCTCAGTATCACTTTCTCTTCTCATTCTTTCTACAGACATACATATAACCAAACTTTATAGATTAAGCTAGAAAAATAATATATATATATATATATATAATTTAATTCCTGAAGACTGTGTTCATAAGCTCCTTGTGATCCAAGTTGCACCATAGTGCAAAGCAGCTTAAAAATCAATGAAAACTTTAAAAGGTCTTAAAAACTTCAATATATATTTCTTTATCTAAATTTCTATAATCTCTTCAATGCTTTCAGTTTTATATTTGGTTAATAAAAGATTGAATATTCTTGTTTTTAATTAATTTAAATGCTAACTTTTAAAACAGAAAAGTTTATGGAAAAATTACTAAAGCTTTGCCTATGTATCACTGAGATTTGGGAATACAGTTTATAGACTTTCAATTTGAAGAATTTGTATTTGTCTAACCAATGAACTCTGCTATTTTATGTCATGCAGACTGTTTAAATTTTCAAAAATAGAATTATTCATAAAACAGACAGACTTAAGAAACTTGTTATACATTTTCTTTTTCATTATATTTGTATTTACACTTTTCTCAAAAACCACACTTTTATATTTTCTTTTGTAAATAAGTATATTTTTTAATTTAAAGATGACCACAACTCTCTATAGAGTTTTCTTTATTACCTGTGAATTTACTTACATTCTTAGGAAAGATAGTGGAATTATATCCAATTGCTTTCTCCATAGATGGGAATTCAGATTTTTAAAAACATTTTATCTCTTAGACTGGTTAACATCCCATTTTACTCTGCTATTTAACCCTCAGCTTGGTACAGTCAGTGTTTTAACTGAGGTAAAAATCAAGAAACCAGATGTTGATTTTTCTGGATAAACAGTCCTTTTAAACTTAGAACATCAGCAAAACACAATCTTCCTCACTCTGTTCATCCTCATTTGTTTAAGTTTAGTAAAGAGTACCAGTCAATTAAATTGAATATTTGAGACCACAAATACTAGCACTGAAGAAAAGTAAGACTTCAACCCACAATCTTCTTTGTGCTGTTATTATGTCTACTTTGTTTTGATTCTAATCATAAACAGGAAAAAATATGCATGTAATGTAAAAATTATTAGCATAGAAAGTGGGAGTGATGTGTTGAGTTAAAACATCTTGTGATTTAATATTTTTTTATTAAGCATTTATATTAGATTGTCCAGAAAGTTCATTCAAAATTTCAAGGGAAATTGATACACAAAAGAAAAGTATGACTTTATTTCTAAGATGAGGCATTGTAATAATTTACACCATTTACATTGTTCAGATTGTTGTCCTCATATTCATTGCCATATTCTCAACATTTTGGCCATTGTACATTCTGACCTTCTTCAGATGATTTTTTTTGTTCACCTCTGCTGCAGCCAGGTATTGAGGCGACATGGCCCAGTGGATAAAAGCAATGTTTGAATCCAGTGACTTAACCCAAAGAGTTGTGAATTCAATATCTGACTACAGAAGAAATGAACAAAAAAAAGTGTAAATAAAATTATGTCATTAAATATTTATTTAATTAAATATAGACCATTTGTTGCACAACATTTCTCCATTTTTCCTTCAACTTAAAGATTTCATCTTCCCATAATTTCAGTAGTTTCTCAGCAAAAAAAATCATTATAATTTTTACTATTGAGATTATTTTGCTAGGATCTTAATAAATGAAAATCCAAAGGAGCAATGTCTGCTGAATATGGCATGTGGAGTATGACATCCCAGTGAATCAGCAACAATTTTTGCGGGGTCATCAAAGAAACCTAAGGTCTAACATTATCCTGATGGAAAACAAAACTTTGCCAATTCATCATTTATGGCCATGTTTCTTTAATTGCTGTCTTTAATTCATACGGTAGTCAGCAGTACTCTTTCAGAATCAATTGATTGGTTATTTGGTAGAAGTTTATAGTACAGGATTCCTTTCTAATTCCACCAGATGTATAGCATGACTTTCTTAGAATAAACACCTGCTTTTGGGGTGGCTAAAGTTGGCTCATGTCCCTTACTACAGGATTCTTTTCATTGAACAAAGTTTTTGTTAAGGAATTTATCCATTAGAACTTCATCGAACTAGGTTTGTTTACATTGTTGTGACTACATATGTAAATGAACGTGAGATGCTGGGAGATCCAAAATTTATGTCCAGTTTCTTACAATGTTTCATCATCCTTGAGCTGCTTGGCACCCATACAACAAAAATGACAGGAGAGTCCTATATATATATATATATATATATATATATATATATAGTCCACTCCAAAAGTAATGGAACAGTAAAGTCTAAATGTTAAGACTAGGAAATAAAAAATAAAATTTTTAAATTCTTTTGATCTTTTGATCTTAAACCTAAATGGCTACAACAAACAACAAAAACAAAGAAATGTGCCTTGCCATTCCATTGCTTTTGGAGGGGACTGCACCAGAAAAATGATGGCGGTTGTTTAGATTGCATTGCTTGTATTTTCTGCATAAGTAATGTACAATTTTTTATCTTCATAATTAACACTATTGTTGCACATAAGAAAGAATCCTACTCTTTAAATCATTAAAATTTAAAATATTCAAAGAAAGGTAATATATATGTTATGTATATATGTATCTAAGTATGCCAAATGTGATCTATAAACAAATGCTTTATTTTGTATTTATCTGACAATCTAAAATAATCTAATAACTTATTTTCTTTCCCGTTTTCTATCTGTACTACATTGAAATTTAATCAAAATCATCACATTTGGTCCAGAATAAATGCTGAAGTATTTTTACATATATACACTTCACAAATTGTATCAAAAATAAAATATTTCTATATTATAAAATCAAATGGAAGAAAAGTCTTCTTTGACATAAATAGATACTCTTTTACACAAATACAAAAACCTATATATTTATTGTTATTGTGAGATGTTTTTTGCATAAATCATATTGTACAAACTTGAAGGAAGGAAGGTTAGAATTTCTTTTTTTGTTTAAAATTACTGTACTAAAAATTATGACATTTACAACAAGGAAAGCCATGAGTTTAAAGTCAAACAAAAAACTCACCTTTTCTGTCAAAATTACATTATTTCCATGCATAATACTTGTGGTATAAATTACTTCATTAGTGATATTGTTTATAATCATGTTTTCTCACATTGCAATATTTTAAGGATATTTTTACTTTTTAAGAATCATTTCAACAATTTCATCTGTTTCTTTATAATCATATAATTATATGCGTGGCTGAGTATTCACAGTATTTTGCTGCCTATACTCCTATACTTACATTTTCATTGATCTCTCTCTATCTCTACACACACGAACACACACACAAAGACACATACACACACACACACACACACACACACACACACACACACATATATATATATTCTTCACATTACTTCTGTGCATAAATTCAAGTTACAAAATAAAATTTCCACATTTACCTTGGACAAAACAAATTAGTGAAGACTTATATGTGTGTATATATATATATATATATATATATATATAATGTACCTCTTTCTTTACAAATTGTGCATATATATATATATATGCACAATTTGTAAAGAAAGATTTAGATATTTAATTTATTATATTGACAGATATTTATGGCTTAAACATTATTTTTAGTGGATACTCATATTTGAATAGATGCTCTGTTTATTTATTAAACAGTATCTTTAGCTATTTTCATTTGGTAGAGCCAAATATTACATCGTGTTAACTTTTTCTCTATTTTCCTTTACCCCTTTTTCTTCTTTTCTTTCTCTTTTTCCATTTTATACACTTTCTTCATACTCTCATTTAGCTGGCATTCTTTTTGCCGACTGTCTGGTGTGATTTCTTTTCTTTCTTCTTTCCTTCCCCACCCAATATCTCGTTTAACTCTTTCCCTGCTACCCTGTTTTTTTCCTTGTCTCCTTCTTTCCATTTTCCCTTTCCCCACTTATCTTCTTGTAACATGCTTAATTTTTAAATTTTGATTTCTTAACATAGATGCAATCTAAAGGTAATTTTCAATGATCTTGTCATGAATCCTTTTTACCATCTCTCTTTTCTTTTCTTTTCCCCTTCTTCTTTCATACTCTTCATATTAATGTCTAGACAACAACCTTCTAACAAAATTTACTCTCTCTTTTAACACCCCTCCCATCATTCTTTCTAATATTATCTTATTTTTTCTTCTTTCACATAAATTTCTGGGTATGAATTTCTTTTTGAATATACTTCTGGTAAATTAATTTTGTACTATATAATAAATTAATTTCACCACTAGAGAAGTGAGATTTTTCTGCACTGAAATGGCCATACGGTATATGTAATTTTTGGAGTTTTATTTGAAAATATACCTATTTGGCTCTCTAGATAATACTATTGACATAGAGCACTCTACCAGGATCATTTCTAATATTAATGAGATTAATATTAATAGAATCTGTATTGGGATTTTACCTATATGCAATTTTTGTTTTTGATTTATATATATATATATATATATATATATATATATATATATTTCTTCTATGTATTTTGTCCCTTTAGGACGTAGGCAATCATGACCCTCCACATCCCATATCCTTTGTAGCTCTTAATACTTTTTCTCTTGTTATTTCTCCTGAACTCTGTTCTGCCATCCACTTGCTTAAGCCCATCAAGTATGCTACACATCACTTGTCTCTCTTTCTCTCTATCTGTCCTCTGAGTATCAGATTTGCTAAGCCCTCCTTCCTCATTACATGTCCCAGAAACTTTAGCTGCTTCTTCCTGATAGTAAGTGTAAGTTTCCTTTTTGTTTCTATACTCTCCAAACCTCATCAGTGGTCACATGTTTGGTCCATTGTATCCTTAACATCCTTCTGTAGAATCATTTTGGTTGCTTGAGGTCTTTCCTTTATCTTTGATGAGATTGTATAGCATTCACTGCCATATATGTATTACTTTAACTGTTATATTTAGTGAATAAACATGTTTGAGAAGACATTTTATTTGTTAAACTGTATAGATATATGTCTACCAGCCTGTGCATTCAAGATTCTTAAATAAAATTACTATTGGTTAATGTTCAAACCTGTGTTCCTCTTGTAATGTTTGCCACTATTAATCTTAGAATGCTTTTAGAACACTCAGTCATGGAATATTTTCATAGTCTATCAAAGTTCAATTACTCTGTTCAGGAAACAGATATGCTATTGTCCGAGAAATATATTTTTATGTTTATTTTTATAGTTTTCTCTGTAGACCTATGTCAGATGTAAATTTAATTTATGGGTTCTATGTGGTTTGTATCAGGCTTGAATATTTTACTTGGCAAAATTCTGAATTAATTTAATATTAACACTGGCTTTATAATTATCTACTGTTCATTATATTTCTGTTTTGAGAAAGAATTTTGTGTAATATGAAAATACTGAAGTAGAATTTGTGAATGATAAGAAGAATCCAAATAAATGAGACTAGAAAAGAGTGAATAATGATATTAGAATGAAACAGAAAAGATTAGACAGCAAAATAAAGTGAGTGACATAGAAAGAAAATAATGAAGAATGGACATGAGCTGAAATAGTAGCTAAAACAAAAAGAGAATTGAACGATTTAAAAAGAAAATATCAAAATGAATTTGAGAGAAAAACCGAAATAAAGAGAAAGATAAATGAGGATTCGGAATAAAAAATGGAAGATGAAAAATGATAAATGCTGTTATAATTTGACATTTAAAGAATCAGAAAATGAATGAAAAACATGGTGAATAGGAGAGAAAAGATAATATCATATTAAGAATTCAAGATCGAAGATTTTCAATCTAGAATGAAAATAATATGAAAAGAAGTAATAATAAATGATAAGGAATAGAGAGAAGAAAATATGAATAAAGGACACTTTGAAAGAGAGAGAACAACAAAGATAAAAACTGAATAATGTGAAGGGAGAGGAATAAAGAAAAAATAAATTTTGGAGAAAGAAAAGTGAAAATAAAGTATAAATTCAAAATTAGCAAGAGATAAATGAAGTGTTATAATTCACTTGTAAGACAAAAAACTTAAATAGTAAAACTAAATTGATTGGTTTGTTTTTACAGATTATCAACCTTATTTGGGTTATTTAAAGACAAAACATATTTCAGATTGTTGTATGTTGCTTACAATAACAGTTCCCCATCTAATTACTAACCAGGCTTGACATGGCTTAACTTTGGTGATTGTACAAGAATTGGTGTTTTCAGCATGATTTGTCTGCAGGCCAAAAAAATGGGAAAGAGATATAAAGAGTAAAATGGAAGAAGATAGAAAAAAAAGGAGGAAGTAAGAATATAAGGGAATAAAAGCAAGAGAGAAACAGAGAGAGAGAGAGAGAGAGAGAGAGAGAGAGAGATTATAAGAATTATATGAGGAGTAAGAAAATGAGAAAGAAGGTAAGAATACTAATGAAGAAAAATGCCCCCAAATTGTATGCAGCAACTAGAACAAGGGCGGAAAGATTGGGTGGACAGGATTATTCTCTGTTTCCTCCTTTCAACTAATGAAGTGATTTATGAAGTAAATAAATGACATTTGTTATCAGCTGGCAAAGGGGATAATCAAGTGAAAATATAACAAAAGGCAAAATGAGAAAAAAACAGAAAGACAAATCAAACAAATCTTACATATATGACTTCCACTATTATATGCAGTAGATTCTAAAATTGTACCTCACAATTGTTTTGTATGCTGCCTTGGAGGTAGTAAAGCACATTTTGGTAATGATGTACACTAGTCCACAATGTTGTTTTGTCTTTGGTAAGCTGTTTATGACTGACAACAGTAAAATCATGTGACTGATTACTCAGCAAGCACCAATTACTGGGTATAACTTGGTTTATTTTCTCTTAGTTGGTCTTATTGTTGGTTCTCTCATTGGAAGTTCTCTTTTCTTGCTTCTTCTATTCTGCTCTCTCTTTTATTTTCAAATACATTTATCCTTCCTTTACTTTCCATCACTCTCACTTTCTTTTTCTTTCCTACATACTCTATTATTTCATACCCTTTTCTCCTTACTTTTTTTATTTCTTAATTTTCAAATATTTCCTTATTGTGCCTTTCATGAATTATCTTATTTCTCTTTTATTGTTCTCACTTTTTCTCTGTTTTTACCTTTACCTTTTTCTCTTCCAAACTCTCTATTGCTTCTTCTCTTTACCTTATTCCAGCTTTCCATTTCACACAATATGTCCAGTTGCAAGTCAGTGATCAAACCACAATAATCTTTGTAGAATAAGTTCATCAGTTTACTACCAACATTATTTCACTAATAACTTTAGTTCAAACATAAATTGAAATAATTTTTTCTATATTTTCTCCTCCATTTTAGCAATACATTGATGACAGAATTGTCTTCAATCTTTCCATAATAGAATTAGTGCACATTGGTCAAATATTGCTTGCTTTAGTTGTTGAGATATTAGAATTTTAAATGCAGTTTTTCAAGGCAAATAAGCTCTATTTCCTTAGAAGATTGGTGTAACACAATCCTCATATCCCTGTATTTATTCCTTTTTCTCTGAATCAGACTAAACCTAATAAAAATGTCTATTAATAATTCTATTATAATTTCTTTATAAACAAATACTACAGTTTAGAAAGATTAGAACATGAATAGTATTATGAAGGATAAAAACTGTTAGTAGTACTTTTATGGTCGTTAGCAAATGGGACAGACTAAAATATAAACTTCAATTTGGAGACAAAAAAATCTGTTGAGTCTCGAAATTTAATGACTGAGTAAGGGTTTTAACAAATGACAAAAAATTTGACAGAAATCTGAAGGCATGTTGAAATGACAGAAGATGCTTTTCAAAAGTTAAACAAAGTATTAAGATATGGAGTGCTGTCCTCATCTTTGGTATTGTGATAATGGCAAAAGGTTAAGGCTATAATCTGCATGTTTTTTTTTGTTTGTTGTTTTTTTTTCAAAATAAAGTTCATCCTTTACAAGGCTTATGAGCCCCTCAAAGTAACAAGTTACATTAAAGGCTAGTTTATATGGGTAGGAGGAGAAGATAAATGGTTACTCCTCATCTAAGAAATTCAGGTGAAAATATAGATACAGAGAAATTTCATTAGAAACAAAGAAAAAGCTATGAAATGTTATGTAATGACAGTCAATGCTAGTGTTTTAGAGTAGCTGACACCTCTGCAGCACTCTCAATGATGAAATAGTTCATAGTCTGAAATGGTCTATTTAAGTAAAAATAGTAGGATTAGAGGCCTAATATTCAAGTGTCATTCAAGTAATATTTAGACTGATTACTTCAGCAACTATTGTGATCTAAAACCCTCCTCTTTTTGTGTTGTAAGTTCTGTCTTGTCTATTATTATAACTAATGTACTATTCTGTGTATATCAGTTTAGCACTGGATATTGTGCTGAATAATACTACAACACACTTTATCTGTGTATTGTGTCCACCTTAGCAATCCAGCAGTTTAACAATTCTTCACAGATGAAGAGATATGAAGTCACAGATATGGTGTTTAATAAAAGATTGCTGAGAATACTATGGGCTGATCATGTAAGCAAAAAAGTAATTTTAAGGAAAATGGAAACAAAATGAGGCTTATATTTAAAGGGAGAGTTAAAATATCTGGGAGATATATTGTGGAGAGAAGGCTTGCAAAATTTGAAACTCCCAAGAGAGAGACAGATGCAAACAGTAAATAACCTCTTAATAAGCTTGTGAAAAGAGATATCAGAACAAAAACTCGGAGGGAAAGTAAAGAGACAAACATTGCTGATACTAGCTATGAAGAATAGGACGTTGTGGAGATCTATGTTCGTTCACATCCTGATGAGATATAGCTGATAAAAGAAGTAGAACTTTTGGCAATATTAATAACTTATATTTTTACAGTATTGCTTTTTATATTTTTGTTAACAGGATTATAAATATTTTTATTATAAACAGGTTCAGTATCAATCATTTGTTAAAGTAGTTTGTAGTCAGTGCTCTACTGTGAGATTTATTACACATAATTTTATATAACATTTTCCTTCTATTCTTTTTCTTTATATATTTTTCCTAAGTTTTCAAAGCCAAACAAAATAAGCCAATTCCTGTGTTGCACAACATACGAGCCAATGATCCATTTCCATTTCCCAAACTATCCATAGAAATCCAATCATTATTTGTAGCAGTTGTGAATATTTATGGGGACAAGATGCTTGCCCAATGCCAGCTATTCTCTTTGTCATTTCTTTTGCTTGTTCTTTTGAATTGTGTTCATTTCAATAATTTTACTCTTAATTTCACTCTTTCCCTAGATGGATTTCTGCATTAACTTTTTTCTTTCTCTCCTCCTTCTCTTTCCTTTTCTAATTAGTCATGCACACTTGGCATCCAATTAATATATATATAACTAATTAGTCATCATTCTGCTTAAGATTTGTTTTGTTCAGGCAAACAAAGAGTGAAGTTGTCATAGAATTTGTGTCCACTAGTTTTACAAATCATGTCAAAAATGGCAGATATCCAATAACAATTTTCTCTTAAATATCCATGGTATTAAAATAAAAAACAATATATTATAAAGAAAATCTTTTCTTTTTAATTTTCTTTCTCAAATGCAACCTCTGAGTTTCATTCAAATTGTATGATAAGAAATAAAACTTAAAGTTCAACATTAATATGTGACAAGATTTGTCTAATATTTGTATCATTATCATAATAATCTACCTCATATTATTGATGTAATTTAATTATCTTTCTCCAGATTCATTGTGTATAATATCCAGTTGAATAAAAGCCATTTTAAATATTAGGCCAAACTTTTTTCATGTCATTTTTATATTAAGTACTGTTAAAATGCTTAAAATAACTTCAGACTGTATTTTTGTGAAATAGCATTGATCATATTTTAAAAATTAAAAAAATTTTCAAGTAGATATCATCTGGAGATTATTTCTCTTTAACTTAAATTTTGATATTTATTGCTTTGAATTATCAAAATTATCTATTAACTAAAAGTTACCTTTCTTGCTTTTGATTAAATCCCTTATTTGATTCTTAATAGAAATATTTGCAGCAGGTGGGACAATAAACATAGGTGTGGAAAATGAACTTGATATGTCCTGTGCACTCACTTTCATACAAATGCCATTGGAAAAAATATAAGTCTGTTTCTTCTTCTCCAAATATAAGTTAAATAACATAGTATACTGAGTTGTCAGCCTTTGATGAAAACTAGTCTAATGAAAAATCTAAATTCTCAAGCATGGAGAAACCAACATAAGACCACTCCAACATTTTCCCTGACAATGCATGGTAATTCATGGATCATAAAGAAAAATCTGTGGTGAGTCATTATTGCCTGTGCCTCAAAGTCATGGCATTACTAAACATATATTTGCTAACTCTGTGATTGACTGATTGATTTGTTTTTGTTTTGACAGCTTATCAACATTTTTTTACACTGTAAGAACGTTTTGGAGATAATAATTGTCTACTGATAAATGTTTTACTAATTAACCCATAGTTGGTGGGAGAAAAGATAGATTTATACCTTACCCTTTGTTTGTAAGTGAATATAACAAACCTGACTGGAATTGGAACATGGTTCTCTGATTACCAATTCCAAGCTATTATCCATTACACCACCTCCCAAATCCAAACATACGTCACCTGTTATTCCCAAGTATTCACCTGTCTAGGTTTTGATCATTGCATAACTTCAGTGATTGTACAAGAACCAGTGTTTCAGTATTATTTGGTAACCTTATGAAGCAGTATATTAGATTGCAGGTTAAATTAATAGAAGTCTACTTATTCATGCTGTTTTTTTTTTATTAAGGATAAAATTGCCACTTTGCCTCTACTTGACATAATCATTGTACAGGATAATGAAAAATGAAAAAAAAAGATTGAGTCTATCATAGATAACATTACTCAACTCTAGTTTTCATCACTTGCTATCATACAGTGTATGGCTTTAGAATCCTATCTGAACATATTTTCTACCTCTTGGCAGTACATGAGCGGCTATTCTTTTTCTCCCTCTTATGTGAGTGTTTGTACATCTACCTATTGTTTGGTTTTTCCTATGCATAAACATCCTACATCAACCACATATTTCCATATCAGAGATAGCCACTGACATTAGAAGTGCTTATCTGTACTTGGTGGCTAGAAGGTCAAATTTCAGGCTAACTTACTGATATACATAAATTCTCTGAAGCCTTAGTATAACACTGAGATAAATTACATATTGCAGTGTTTTGTACTTGTACTCAGTATTCTACATCTGTTTTTATTAGTACAAATGATCATCAAATTCCGGTTAGGTTATCATTCTGTCAACTAGATATCAATTATATTTTAATAGATACCATAAATATATTATATATGTTACATTATGATAGGTTATGAAGACCTCTGTAGTAGGTCTAATATAGAAATAGGTATGATATGTAACCCACTAATAAATAAAAGTTATGACAGTAAATCTTAAACAGCAGCATCAGCTACAGAAGTAAAATGTCAGTGAGTGCAGTAAAGTGTAACAATAGCCTAGTAGATTAAAGCTTTGGTTTGTGAATTTGGTGACATAGTAATTACAAGTATATGGAAACAACAAGCAATAACTAAAAAGTAATGAACAAGAACTAGGTGAGATATCTCTAAACATGGACAGTTGAATGAATGCAATCTACTACCATAGATTAAATAAAATATTCAGTTCAAAATTCCTTGAAAGTTACCTGAAATTGTCAATCACTTGATGAAGCTGAAACACCGTGATAACAACAATAAAGATGGGGACAATAATTTGAGTGGAAATAAGGTAACATGATGTTAGGCACATTATACAGGTCTATACGAATTATCTATATATTGTTTTCCATTTAGTATTAGATCAATTTCAGATTCTGATAATATAAATGAAAGATTAGTTAATAGATTAAAGTTAAATAAAAATTCTTTAACTGTACAGTTAATTTTTATAGAAACTTAAATTATAAGTATTCATGTTAGTTACCTATGACAGCATCAGTATTTATACTTTTTCAAACTCTCATCATATCATGTCATATCATGAGTTCCATAACTCTTTGGCATCATAAAGGCATGAAATGTACAGCAGCAAGAGAGTAAGAAAAAACCCATACCCCTGCAAGCTGGTTTTGAATTCAATTATCTTTTTTCTAGACTGGTTGCCATCTCAAGGCAAGAAAACCCACTCTTTCTTTCAATTTAAGCCATAACTTGGGGGAGAATAGTCTTTTCTAAGGGTATTAGTATGAAAGTGAATGTAATGAACTTGGTTAGAATTTGAACTTGTCTCATTGGTTTCTCTTTCTGAGTTAGTAACCATTACATTACCCACACATCTTCTCCCCAAACCCTTTCTTTTTATATTAAATGTAAACCTAGCAAATTATCTCAATTAAAAAAGCTTTATATGGAGCCTTTGTCTCAAAAAATCTAAAGCAAATTGTTTTTTCTGATAATGATATTTAACTTTAATTGAATGTTTTCATCGACACTAAATGTTCCATTAATAAGTTGATATAATTAAATGAATGTTTCAAGCTTATTTCAACAAGCTTGTCAGTTAACAAGTCATCTGAAACTTCAAGACAAAAACCATTCTTTGATATATGCAATTCCTCCTTTCCTCTTCCTCACTATAGTTAATAACCTATAATGATCAGAACATTTTCAATTTTTGAGATTTTTATCTTACCTCGAATATTCCAACTTACATATATTCATTAAATGTACTCATTACTTAAAAATTACAGGTTGGACATTTTGAAATGGATATATGAAACATAAAATGATAACATAATGGACTTTCTGTACAAATATTTAATATTTAGAGAATGTAAAATGCTAAATGTTTCATATGTGAGTCTGATTGATCAAAACAGGGCTAAAAATCAGAAACTTACAAATCTATTTTGTCAGAATAACTAGGCTGTAAACAATAGATCAGTAAGTTTTGAATCTATCAAACATATTTAACTTATGTATGATTTTTACTTTAAATAGAAATATTAGAAATAACTGACTTGAATGCATTGAAATATGTATATATAGAATTATAAAAAAATAATTTAAAAATTCTTAGCAAGGAACTTTCATTGGTATTTAACCAGACTTGTATAAATGAAGAATTACTACCAAAATACACCCAATATATATATATATATATATATATATAGGAATGTGTATCTATGCATGTACAATATATTGTAAAATTTATATCAGCTTTTCATTTACATTTATAGACTCATACAACTAACCATACATACATTAATATACTTAAAGTTTATTCAAATATGTGCACACACACACACACACACACACACATACACACAATATATATATATATATATATATATATATATATATATATATATATATACTGTACAGACAGTAAAACACCCCCAGTCTTCTTGAGTGCAAAATACATTATTGGGAAGTGTGAGTGGAGTACAAGCTATACTTATTATAAAGTATATTGAATTATAGTACATACATTAAGTATGCAAAATTTTAAGCTTAAGTATATCAGACTTTACTTATCTACAAAATTTTGTGGATATATTTGGTACTATAATAGATGTCAAACCTAAAGTCGTTACAGTTGTAGGTTTAGTAAAGGAATCAGAATGTCCCATTCTCTAGATATTTATTGTAGAGTGTGTGTTTTTTTCCATGACCATCAACCCATTAACACAATTTTCTACTGGGCTAGAAAGCCCAAGATATTTAATTATTTGTTCTGAAATAAGTAAATAGTATAAATGGATACCTGGATGTACAAAATACTGATAGGTTGAACTTAGAAAATTAGAGAGATAGAAATAGAGAGGCAGAAATACAATGATTGGTTTAGAAAATTGGAAATAAATTGATTGTTTCTTTCTGAATTTCATTTTTTTCATTATTTCACTACAAGCAAGATAGTAATGCCACTAGAATGCGGGAGGTTACAAGTAGTGAAAGAGAATGAGAAAAATGAAAATAGGGAAGATTGAGGAAATGAACATGGTTCAAGAAGATATAAGATAGTGATTGTCATTGCATTTATATTTTTGAAGATTGTAGTTATCACGGAAGCATGGTAATGGAAGGGAATTTCACAGATAGAAAATGTGAGAAAAGGAATTGTTAGAGTAGTGGTGGTTGTATTCGACAGTCAAATAGTGAAACCTAGATTCCAATCTAGGAGCCTTTTTAAATTCATGTCAGGAAAAATACTTATCAGAGCAGTTACCGTGGAAATATTTACAGAAAAGACAGAAGGAAGCCATGTCATGTTAGTGAGAAAGTGACTGAAGTTGAAATGCCTGGTATGGATCATTTTGTATTTCAGATCTTTTTTTGGATTTTGTCAAGAATCTCAAGATGTACAACAGGTCAACCAAACCAGGTATGATAACAGTATTCAATGCAGGAACAAATGGTAGATTTATGAATAGATATCCCTTCTTATCCCATGTGGCTCCTTAGCAGTTTTTCTCTCTTTGCTAAGGCTCCTATCCCGAGTTCTACCATCCATTCACACAAGCTTGTCAGATAATTTGTTCACTTCCTTCTCCTATCTCTTTTGCCTTCATTAAGTCCTGTGTGAGTTAAGTTTTCCAAGCTTTTCTTTTTTGTTATTTGTCCAAGGAATTTCTACTGTCTTATCTTGATTCTTAATATGTGTTATTTTCTGTTGCCATTTTCTTTAAGACTTCCTTGTCGCTAACTCACTTTGTTTATAGTTGCTAACACCATATGTTGATGTTTTGTATTTTCTGTAATAATATAGATCACTTTTTGCAAACAAAAAGAAAAGAAAAGGAAAATTTTCTTTTTAATTTGTATACAAGAGCTGAAGGGGGAAAATTTCACTGGTAACCTTGTATTTTTACATGTCCTTTTTTCCGCATAATTATATTTAAGATACTCTACCCTCCTCAAGACAGCATAAATGTAAAATACAGTAACTAGTTTTCTGGCTCTCAAAGATCATAAAATGTACTGAGAAAACAAGCATACTGCTAATCACTATCAATTTTGTTGTAAGATTAACAAAAGTAATTAATTCTCTTACCCACTTTCTGGCACCCCCTATAACTTGCCATTCTTTCTCATAACTTTCCTCCTAATTAATCCCCTGCAAAACAGTGGCAGTAAAATATCTTGCTTGGGGTGATATGATTATAAAAAAAAAAGTTAAACACGGTGGCCCAAAAATTTTGCATTCCAATGTACATAGAATGGCGAAAATAGTGAATGTGTCTAACAGTTAAAATAAAACTAATATTAATAGATGTGGAAAATCAGAGATATGTTGAGATGAGATCAATGAACTGGATTGACACTGATTGACAGACACATCTAAATATGTTTAAATACAAATACACTTATTTATGAATAGACAAATGTTTATAAAACTCAAACTGATAGCAATGAAAGATAAAGAATAAGACAATATATCTGTTTAAGTTAATACAAAAAAAAACATAATCAGTCTGCACATTGATAAAAATATGCAATTTCAATTCAATGTCTTTTTCTTATGTATAATATATTGAAAGTTTGAATGTTAAGGCCATTTCAATTTTTAGCTCAAATTGTCTTATGAATCCAACAATTTAATCAAAATAGACAGACTGATAATTACAAAGGTTACCATCTCTGGCTTTACACTAGAGAAAAAGTAGAAAAAAATCACATTGCTATATTACTTCAATATGTCATATTGATTGGACCTTCCTATAAATGATGATAGACACCTGCATCGAAAAATTTGATGCCAAGAACATGAATAAGTCATATACGGTGCTTGATTCCTAAATTAGAAACAAATCCTGAGCTTATATATTAATGATTCAGAACTCGCCAGATAAAAAGAATAGTATCAGTTGGAAAGTTTTGTTATTTATATCTGCTGATATATAAAACTCTTTTGATGTTCAGTACATGAAATTACATCTGCTGAAGAAGTCTAGTGGGTCAATTCAGTTGATTATCAGAATGAAATTGCATATTTTAGCATGAAATCACATACTTTATATTCTTTGGTAAAATCAGGCCAAACATGTGAGAAACACTGAGATTTTAAAGAAAATGGAAACAAAATGGAAATTTGTACTTAACATCAGGAAGAGACAGTTGAAATTTCTGGGGCACTTAATAAGAAAGGCAGGCTTGGAAAATCTGTTACTCACAGGACAGATTAAGAGCAAGAGGGACAGAGGAAAACAATATATATATGACAAGCTTGAGAAAACAGATGGTAGAACAGGGTTTAGAAATAAGTAAAAGACAAAATTCATTTAGAGCTGCAAAGGACAGGAAATTGAGTTATTATTGCCTATGCCCTGAGGGAACACAGCACATAAAGGGAGAGAAAATAATTTGTTTTTCTAACTGAATTTGAATTCTTATCTTAGAAATTTAAGAATGTAATGAGTAGTAACAGAATAAATATTTACCTCCTCAGATAGGAACATTATAATGCAACCAAAACAAAGAATGTTTTCAAAACAGAAACCTGATATTTAATATGGAAGGGAGTTGGGTTAATAATTTTTAATGAATTTATTTTGGAGTTCTGAAGAGTGTAGATTTGTCTCTCAGTTTCCATTACTCTACATCTATTTCGAGTAATAGTACTTGTTGGGGTCCTATCTATAGGTCAAATAGATCTAGCATAAATCAGGTCAATAGAACAAGGTACAGAGGTACACCTAGTATTTGTTAAGTCATCTGTCTAGGACAAGACATTCTGACATAAGATCTGCAACTTTATCTGCATCTAGTGATGTAGACTAGTTCTTCTTTTTGGCTAAATACGATCATTGTTTAGAGAGTGGGATTGGTCACATGCGAGGCCTTTTGTTACTTTCAACATTTGGAAGTGTAGGCATTGCTTAGTAAAAGAGGATCCACATGTTTAAAATGTTGTGTAGCTGATAAAAAGCACTTAAACACTGTGAATGTTGCTAACAACTTTCATTTTTTTTTAATTTTTATTTTAGCCATTCTTATAATTTTTAATACATACATGACTGTGACCAGTTACATTAATTATCCCACTTCATCAAATACTGATGAAGGTTGCAGGAGCAACTAAACACTTTATTGTACTCCCACATGTCAAATAAATTTTTAAAAACATAAAAAGTATACAAAAACTATTTTTATCATTCAATTTTTGTATATATATGTATAATGCAATTTTAAAATTTAAATTAACCATCACTTGGCTCGTTTAATTAAAGAAATGGTCTGTAACTCAGAGAGATTATAGTGATAGACACTTGTATAAAATGAATGCTACTCTCTGAATTAAAACTACCATAATCCACTGACTAGATTCAGTTACAGATTTTCAATTCAGAGATTTCTTTTGCTTAGATTGGTTGCTATCCAAGTCTGAACAAAACTGTATACCCTATTATTTAACCCATAGCTGGGATACTTATTATATAAGAACTGGGATCAAATATGAATTAGAATCCAACAGAATGATAGGATAAAGAACCAGTTGGAAATCTTTATATATTTAAAATAATTTGCTTTTATTTAAGCTCCATCAGAAAATTAAATATAGCAGAAAAGAAAATTTTGGTATTTTTTATTTCTGTGTTGCTTGTTTTTTGTTGGTAAAGAAAACCTGTGACAAGAAAAATATACATGTGGCCTACTCAATCAACCAAAAACAAACAATACAAAAATATCAGAATTTTCTTTTCACCTCCATTTTTAATTTTCTGATAAAGCTTAAACAAAAGTGAAATATGTTAAATTTATAAAAGTTTCCTGCTTGTTCCTTATCCTGTCATATATATATATATATATATATATATATATATATATATATATATTGTCCGTGTGCAGTGGCATGCCAAAAGTGATGGAATAGCAGCAGGTAATGATCATGATAGGTGACATATCATGGAAATGCCCAAATCTATATCATTTATGCTCTTACAAAAGTTAGTATGAACACTGGCTACTGCACATGGCAAGGTGACAACAATTATTAGAGTTTGAAAAGGCCATATTAGTGTGTGTCAGCCAAGTTGGACATTACATTATTGGAATTGTGAGAACACTTTGCACCCTTGATCCATGGTGTTAATTGTGTGCCATGAATACTGCTAACTATAGACAGTGCAGTGATTGACAAAGGTCTCTAATAATAATAGCAAAAGATTTTCAGCAATAGCAAAAGAAAAATCACATCCACATTCAATGCAAGAATTTTCAGTTACATATCCAAAATGTTGGTTCAGCATTTTTAATCTTTTATGTGATATAAGTGCTTAAGACCCACAAGGATGTCACTGTTAAAAGCACAGCACTATATTCATAAACTTCACCTGGGCTTGAAACATGAGTAAAGAACTTTACCAAATAACAAAAACATCATCACTTGATGACTTCCATTATTAGCCAAAACTGAAATGAGTAGCATATATAATTAGAAAGGAAAATAATGATTTAATAAAGATTTTGAGTTTCCACACTACCTTAAATAAAAGGGTAGAAACAAAACTTCCCTCAGTACTAGAAAGAGTAATAAAAGGAGACTTAAGAGGTCTACTTTCCTGAAAAACTGTTTCAACAGAAAGATTTTATAAATTTCATGTGATAGTAACATTATCTCTTTGATCACTGAATGTCCAATATTTTCTGAATGAAAATGACTTTTTCACCATTGCCATTATGAGAGGACTGGTGTGGCATGTTATGATGAGTTATAGTTTCAATTGTTTCAGGCTAATAATAGAGTTTATGTGTGGTTCATACGCCATGAGGTCATGGATCTCAGTTGTCAACAAAGCACTGTGAAGGCTAGTGATGTTCCAGTAGCATGCATTGGGTTTGTTTTTTCCAGCAGGAATAAACAATCATGTTACTGGCACAGGCTGTCCAGAAATAATTTCATGATTATTTTGCAGACTTCTATATAATGTGTGGCTATCATATTTGTCTGACATGAGTTCAAACAATCATTGAAATAATTTGTTGAGGAGGTCTATTTGTGAACAAACTGTTCTTAGAAATATAAAAGAGCTGCAGATAGCTTTCAATAAAAAAGTTCAATGTCTTTCAGGTATTTTCCAAATCCATCACTGGGCTACAGGGGATCTTAAACAGTATCAGGTAGTACTGCATTACTTTTGGTAGAGCATTATATATATATATATATACTACTGGCCATAATTATTAAACCAACCCAGTGTTTTAAAAAAATTATTTATTTCATACTATTTTTTAGTAGTTATTGGCAAGTGAATAATTTAAATGAAAATAGAATGGTTCTTTTGTTAATACTGCGCAATAACATGTGCATCAAATGAATTTATAAATATTTAATGATTACCTATATTAGAGTTTCATCAAAGAAAAAATTAATAAAATTTAAGGTGATTCAGACGAGTTCATCTTTGCTTCTATGCCTTGTAAAAACTTTGCAAAGTAATAATAACAAAAGAATCATTCTATTTTCATCTAGAATTATCCAATTAAAAATATTATGAAATACAGCATTTTTTTTTAAAAACTGGGGTTGCCTAATAATTATGGCCGGTAGTGTATATATATATATATGTATATATATATATATATATATATATATATATATATATATATATATATGCACATTTATGTGAACAACTTGGACATTCTAATAAAAATGCAGTTATTAAAAAAATATGGATATATCAATATTTGATATTTTATTCTCTTTCAGCTAATGTATATATATATATATATATATATATATATATATCCACACACAAACACACACACTCACACACACACACACACACATATATATGTATATGTACGCATTCAAAGAGAACTGACAAGCTTTTTTTTTTTCATTTTTATAGATTCATTCATTTTTTATTGTGTTATGCATGAGTTATTTATTGATATATATATAAAAATGAATATATATATATATATATATATATATATGTATATTAATAAATAAATATATATATATATATATATATATATATATATATATATATATATTAAGTATTATATATATATATTAATAATATTATATATATTTATATGTATATATATAGGATTAATACAAATAAGTTTTGTCATTTCGCCAATTGGTGTCATATTCAGTACCTCACTCTTTTTCTCCTTCTATATTTTCTCTCTCACTCTCTCTCTCTCTCTATATATATATATATATATGTGTGTGTGTGTGTGTGTGTGTGTGTGTGTGTGTCAGAATAAAAGTAATATAATAGAACCAAAAATAACTAAAATGTTAATTTCCAAAGAAAATTTTAGGACAGCCTATTCCTTAAAATGATCTTAATTAGACATTTTCTGTATCAGTCTACTGGTCTCTTATACTAGTTGGCAAAAAGTTTACACCATTTCTTTTTTTTTTTTTGACACTAATTGTTTTTTCTCTACACATCTCAAAATTTTGTAGTCTCAGTCTCATAACAGATGTATGTATGCTGACATCAATTACAGCAACATCTACCTGTATCCCATATGAGGATATTATCTACATCTTACAGTTTGCTCTTTGGCTGAAATTGCTAGAGCATCCTGACCTGTGCACATTAGCAGTTGTTTTACATCTTCCACATCTAAATTATTTTCAAGGCAGTTCAATAACTGAACTCAATGGGATCATTTTAAAGCTACTACTTCCTTTCTGAAGATCTCAGAGAGCTTTTTTGAATTTGGGATGAAAGCAGTGATGGCACCTACCCTGAATCCATCATAAAAAGACAGGATGAGGAATTAGTAAATAATAAACACTTCTGATCCTTCAGCATATTAATCAGCCATAATAAATTCAGTAAAGGAGAAAAAACAATTGAACATAGAATAGGTTGTATCAGAGGTATTTTTGTCTAACACTGCAAATTGCAATGAAACCAAAACATCCACCAGAATACTTTAGTCAGGTTTCTAAATAAACTCGTCAGCTCAAGATTTTCATATGAATGTCACGCATAATGCCAAATCAGTTCAGAAATATATAAGCTATCAGTTGTATACAATTGCTTTCTTAAATCAATAATGAAAAAAAGCTTTGAGTAAATAAAGCCTGGCAATCATGCTTTGAACATATTTGACTGGTGCTACAGAATTACAAACAAAGAACTGTATCAAATAACAGAAATTGCATCACTTGAGGACAACCAAAAGCAGCAACAACTAAAATGGTTTGCACATGTAACTTAAAAAGAAAATAGTGACATAATCAAAGTTTTAATCTTTCACGCCACTTCAAATAGAAGGTTAGGAGGGAAACATCCACATCAGTATTGGAAAAAGTTATAACAGCTACTGGACTCAAGAAAACTGTTTTTCTAAAAAAATTGTTTTAAGAGAAAGAATTTATAAATTTCAACTTAAAATAGTACTGGCTGTTCTGTCGATGAATGTAAAATGTTTCCCTGTAGGAAAACAGCTAATATTATCATTTGGATTTCACCAGTCACTTCAACATTTAAGAGCAGATCAAACTAAATATCTGAGATTTAAATAAGGCCCCTCCAAAATCCTCTCTAATGATGTTCTGATCATTTGTATCTGATGTTGTGCATGTGATTATAATTCAAGACATTTTAAGTAGCAATGTTGGTGTGTGTGTCATAGATGAGTGTTTTCTTTACAAGAAAATGGTATTTCTATTAATGAAATTTTTCAAATAATTAAAAAAAGATTTTCCTATTTCTAAAACTGTTAAAATGAAAATTAAATGTCCTTATGTTTAAATATGCAGAAAATGCTAAAAGTTTTATTGAGTGTCCTAACTTTTTACATGATTGTATATATAATGATACTATTTGATAATAGCAAAGTAGTTTTATTGATGATAAATTCAATTTTCCTTTCTGAAATTATGTCTAACTTCAGGGAGATCATCTGGCAAAGATCTCATGCATATAACAAAGGGGTGACTAATATAAAACAAAATTCTCTGTCCCATTATACATATATATATATATATATGATTAATGTGGAGAAGTTTGTCATTTTTTTTTAATAGATTTACATCATAATGGTGCCTTCACAAAATTTTGAAGTAGACATGACTCTGCTCAGTTAAGTGACAAACTTCTTCCCATTAATCCTATTAACACTTTATCTCTATCTCGATATTAAAGTACTTTATGGCAAAAAATCTGCTTGCTAAAATATCTCTTATCAGTAAACTATTGAAAAACAATAATCTTAGCACCAAGTATTATCACAACGCAATATATATAATGTTGAGTTGTGATAATGCTTGGTGCCAAGGTTGTTGTTTGTTTATGTTTGGGCCTGTGGCTAAGTGGTCAGAAAGTGACCATTCTAACCATGGCTGAACATTCGCTTCCTGACCATGAAGACTGTGTTCGAATCTCATGGTTGATTTGTCAGGAAGGTGACTTCTTGATGTTATTGATCTGGAGGAGGCAATCTCAGTGTGTAGTAGTTTTGGAAAATGCCTAAAAACTCATACTATGGGTTGACCCAAGCCTTGTGAGTGAAATTGTGTAGACATCTCCCTTTTAGACACTGTCAATAGCTGCACTAGCGCAAAGTCACAAGTCATCGTGACTGACAGTTTGAGCATTCTCATGTTGTTCAGACTGTTGATCATACTAGATAATGCTCTCTCTGTCAGAAATTGTAACTAATGTCCTCTCAGCATAGTTGCAGTATAAAACATGGGTGGTTTCTGTGGGTGTTGAACAAGTACAAATATGCCAGAGCAAGCATCTGCAATGGGGATTAGCTAGCCATCCATTAGACAGGTATCCTTGAATATGAGTAGCCAGCCATTATATATATATATATATATATATATATATATATATAATTTGTAATGTAAAAATTTAGAGAGATCACTGTAAAATAGAAAAAATCTGCATAATACAGAGCTTAAAATTCAATAATAATAAGAACTCTTTAGCACTTAACTCCAGAGGTATCAGTCTAAAGAGTTAGAATTATATATATATATATATATATATATATATTGATGCATGTTTCATTAAATAATTTAAACAAGTTTTGTTAATTTATTTTATGTCAATTCTTTTTATATTGTCTGATAAGCTTAATAGCATTATTGTTGAAAGTAGAAAGAAAATTACAATATTGATACATGTTTTTTATTTAATCCTTTCTGAGCTTTTGGCTTACATCAGCCATTATCAAAGATGACAATTATATTGAGTGTATTAAACAGTTCGCAGATCTCTTTTGTTTGCATGGAAGATTTTCAAAGCAACGGTGAACACATGCATGTGTGCTGGAAGCAAAAATCGCACTACAACTTGTGACGTGACTATGCAAGAGTTGGGACAAGAAGTATTAAGTATGGAAAGCCATTCTGATAAGCAATTGCTTCTGTTATCTATTATAGAAATTTTAGAATGTATGTGGAAATTTCGTAGTTAAGCTGTAGTGTGATTTTTGCTTCCAGCATGCACACACATGTTCTTTTTTCTTTCAACGATAATGCTATTAAGCTTATCAGACAATATGAAAAGAATTTACATAAAATAAATTGACAAAACTTGTCTATATTAGTTAACAAAGCATGCATCAATGAAAAAATGCTGCCTAAATACACACAATATATATATATATATATATATATTGTCATCCACAGACAGATCTGTTTCGCTGTATCACAGATTTATATATATATATATATATATATATATATATATATATGCAAAATGTAACCAACAGTAATTTTTAAATGGATATTTAAATCCAAGATTTTATATAACTAAACATTATTAGTAGCTGGTGCATGTGTTTGAATTGCTATCCTAGTTTTTTTTTTAATTTTCCTAAGCAGTGAAATTAATAACAACCATCCTAGTAAGACATTTTAATCTATACTGGTTATTAATTTTACTGTTTAATTAAAAAAAAAAGAAAAACAGGGATAGCAACATGACATAATAAGAAAAATATAGAACAAATATATGTAAAAGGTGTGAAACTGTCAGTTGCTATGCAGTGTTAATTCCTATGTCCACACTCTATATCTATGAATATTTTTCTCTCTCTAATATTAAACACTTAATTTGTAAATGTAATAATTTTATTCAGTATATTTCTGCATATATTTTATTTAATGTTCACTTTTTAATTAAAAACAATTTTATTTTTCTTAAATGTTGTCATTAATTGGACATAAAAAATATCCTGAAAATTGATCTCTTATGTTAATGCTACTAAATGAAATACAGGGTTTGAAAAGATTTTGTTTTATGTCACTGATTAAACATTTAGTTCAGTACTATTATTATGTTTCACTGATGCAACATCAATAGACTCTTTTAAATGACTTGTGAAATGGTACATTGTAAACTGCTTAACTTGATTTCTTGTGTTTATAGAACAAAAGGCTGATTTTATCATATATGTCAAAAGAAATCTCGACCTCAAGTTCGGAATATGTCTGCACAGACATTTCAGATTAAAAAGAAAAAACTTATTTTTTTCCTATTGTAGAAAAATACTTTTAAAAATAAAAGAATTAAACATTATAAACTCAATAAAAGTTTTGTAGATTATGAGAGTATAAATCACATAAAAATGTAACACACACACACACACACACACACACACACACACACACATTTATATTACCAAGTATAGGGTATAAATGGAATCCATATTGAAAAAACACTATTCTTAAAAAGGTGTTGAATACAGAATAGAGAAAATAATATTTATTTAAAGTTTATAACATAAATATGTTATAATATCATTACAAAAGTAGCAATTTTGTTATGAGACCATTTGTGATTTATCAAGTGATGGTGCTAATTTTGAGTTGAAAAGTTTTAAATGGATAAAAACTACCCAAACCCCCTCAGTCAGGGAGACATTGTTACATGCAGTTAACCAATGTTAATGTCTTTATATACATAAATATATATATGTGTGTGTGTGTGTGTGTGTGTGTGTGTGTAAACAGTTCTCAATGCAAATGTCCTGAAATAAAATTCGGGCTAAACAATTGATGTCAGCAAATATTCTGGATGCATATATGATATGTATATATATCCACATACAGCTCATCAGTGTGGCTAGATATCCACTTACTTCTAGCCAGGATCAAAACTTAACCTATTTAGTGTCAGTCAGAGTTTCTACTCCTAAGCTATCATTGCATCACTAAAAGAGGAGGAAATTTTAGTATGTTATGTATATGAGGTGTATACACACATCAGCAGCTGAGAGAACTGAATTCATGATTGAAGAATAATATGTAAATTGCAGAAGTGGTAACCGTTTATAAAATTTTCTTCTCTAGAGTGCTCAGTTGTAATTAGAATATAATTTATTAATTATCTACATACATGTTTTGCTGTATCACAGCTCATCAGTGTGGCTAGATATACTCTTGCTTCCAGCTGGGATTGAAACTTGACTGATTTGGTGTCATATATATATATATATATATATATATATATATAATTCATTTGTTTAAACATTATTTTTAATCCATACCCGTATTTGAGAAGATATTCTGTTTTTAATTAAACAGTATATTTATATACTGTTTAATTAAAAATGTGTGTCATTTGGTAGGATTCAAACTTGAAACCTCTAACAACATAGAGGAAGCCCATAATTAATTGGGTATGTCATAGAATCCTGCCAAATGACACACATTTTTATAACAAAACTTCTTGTAAATAATTAGGCCAATAGAAATATATATATAAATATATTGTTTAATTAAAAACAGAATATCTACTCAAATACAAGTCTCAATTAAAAATAATGTTCAAACAAATAAATTAAATATGTTGGTTGTCGATCTCCTGAATTTTCTGTAACATTTTCTGTTTACATTTGTTTACATTATGATAGATTTCAGAGAAGAGATGGGTATTTATGAAAAATCAAAAGTTGTGTGTACAAGGCTTGATTTAACTTTGATTAGACTGTAGAAGCATTCATGGCCAAGCAGTCTAATCCATAAACTAATATATATATATATATATATAACCCAATCTCTGGTTGCTATCATAATTTCTAAGCTTGACTCCCATAAAGCAAGAAAAGGTGATGGAATTCCAAGAATCACCCAAAAGAAGTGTGCATCTAAGCTGGCTTCACTTTTCTCCAAACACTATAACTAATGCCTCACTTCTTCCTGCTTTCCTGCTTGTTGAATGTCCTCCTCTGTAGTTCTTGTTTTTAAGAACTCTGAGAAGCCCTCTGGGGAGCCCTCTGACCCCTCTATTAGCCACTTACCTCTTTTTGGCAATGTATTCAAAGCTATTATCAATACTGAAATAGTTAGATATCTTACATATTACATCCTTCTCTCTGATAAACAATATAGCTTCTCCTTCACCAGGTCTACTGTTAATGTGCTAACAACCATCACTGAATAAGATACTCTTGATAAGAATGGCAAAGCTCGAGTTGTTGCTCTTGATATCTTTAAAGCATTTGACATGGTTTGGCACACTGACATTCTGTGCAAACTTCTGAGCTATGGTATTTCTAGACATTTGATTTAATCCAATCATTCCTATCAAATTACGAAATGAAGGTTGTTTTGAATGGGTAAACTTTCAGTTCTTTCATATAAAAGTAGCTGTCCCTCAAGGAAATATCATAGGTCCTATGCGTTTTCTGATCTTCATCAATGATCTTCCTGATGTAATCACTTCCCAAGAAGGCATCTATGCAGATGTCACCACCATTTACACCCATCTCAAGGCTGACAAAGTAAAACTGGCTGCTGCACTTCAAAAGAACCTTCAGTGTGCCATTGAATGGGGGTAGGAAATGGATCTTTTAATGCATCCAAAATGAAGTTGGCCTCTTTTAATCACTATAGAGAAACATTCCTTCCTACCATCAGAATGGATAACACTTATCTCCTAGAGATCAACATACTGTGCCTCTTTGGCCTCACTCTCTCAAATGACCTCAAATGGCATGACAACTTAGAATCCATCGCTGCAACTACTGCTAGGAGGATTAGTTTATTGTACTGCACAGGGAGTTTTTCTCATCAAAATTCATTTTGCACATTATAAATCTATTCATGCATTGAATACTGTTGCCATATCTTGTTGGGTGCTCCTGCTATTCATCTTTAGGTTCTCAAGAAATCCAAAGGAAGATCTGCAATATAATTCATCCTGACCTGGTAGTCTGCTTTCAGTCACTTTCTCACCAACATGATGTGGTGTTTCTCTCTTTTTTCTACAAGTATTTTCATGGCGACGGCTCTGATGATCTTTTCCCAGGTTCCCTGCCCACATGTATTTACTTCTGCTACTAGATTGGCCTTAAGGTCCCACACTTTTACCATCAAACTAGTTAAATGTAACCACCCCTTCTACTCTAATGGTTTCTTTTCTCACTTTCTGTTTGTGGAACTCACTCCCATATGCAATATATATATGACAGCTACAATCTCCAGAATTTAAATACAATGTTAATTGCCATCATATATCTGCTTGATTCCCATCTCTCTCTCTTATCTTTTCTTTGAGACCCCCTATACCTTTCTTATTCTCTCACCGTAGCTTCCTGCAAACCAGTGGCATTTCTGCCTTGCTTGGGGTGTGATGTAATGAATATGCAATGAATATGCATACATCTTGGTTCCCCCTCATAGTAATGTGACTGGCCAGTGTCAGTGTCAGCGATGATTTCATTAACAAAAATGAAAAAGCAAGTCTGGTTAATTGAGAAATCTAAAAAAGGAGTTAGTGTATCACCGTTTTCAATCTGCAATCAGGTATTACTTTATGCAGATAGAGTTGTAATGCTAGCTACTCTACAAAAGAAAATTCTAAAAGAATTTCACATTGGCCATCGAGGGATTTCAAGAATGAAATCTCTAATGAGAAGCTATACTTATTGGCCAAGGATGAACCAAAACATAGAAAATTTGGTGAAACAGTGCAGAGGATGTCAACTGGTTGCAAGGGATCCACTGGTAAAGATTCAACCATGGCCAAAGACAGATGTCCCATGTACTCAATTGCATATCAACTATGCAAAGCCCATAAATAGATCTTATTATCTAATTGTTGTGGACAGTTTCACTAACTGGACAGAAATTGTTAAGTGCAGACACCCGACTGCAACAAATACAATAAACGCACTTAATAAAATTTGTAGTCGTTTTGGTCTCTCTAAAACTATAGTCAGCAACAACAGAATGCAGTTTACGGGAAAAGAATTCAAGAAATTCTGTTTATCATTGTCCACTGATCATGTGGCAACACCAGTATATCATCCAAGATTGATTGGACAGGCTGAAAAATTCATGGAGACCTTCAAACGAGCATTCAAGAAAAGTCAAAGTGTGGACACAAATGAAAGAACTATTCAAAAATTTTTGACAGTATATAGAATCATGCCAAACCTGAATACAATGTCAGGATTATTGCCAGCAGAGTTACTGTTTGCAAGAAAAATACTGATGTAATGAATATGCAATAAATATGCATACACCTTGGTTCCCTCTCACAATAATGTGGTTGGCTGGTGTCAACCATAAATATAGATGAAGACAAAGACGCATAGAGGTGTACATCCATAGGTCTACCGCTAGAGGTCTACAGGTCTACGACTATTGGTCTACAACTATTGACGACACCTATATCTCAGGATACTGTATACAACAAGTACCGTCCATTACGTCTACATACTAGTTTGTCCTATCAGGTTACATTTGCCTAATCCACTTAACTATCTGAAATGATATATATATATATATATCCTTTTCTGGGACAGATCAGTGTGAAATGATTATAGATATAGCAAAAAGAATATTCTCTGCAACATAATTATGTACTATTGCTCTTTTATTCATATAAGCACATTCACAACAGGATTAAAGATTTGCTATAAATTTATCTCTTGGAAATAAGTTCTTCTTCTGTGTTTGAATCAATTCGTTTCTTTTTTGAAGAAAGTCTTTAACACTTAGTAACATATAGGAAGTAATGGCAACCTACTGAAAGAAAATCTTCTGCCCAGTCAGTCATGTTTCTTTTGAGACATGATTGCCTAAGCATGTATCATGTATGGCATCTAACTGATCATACAGTTGTCAAAGTAACTGTTTTCATTATAATTGCAATTATTATTTTTTTTTATTAATGTTAATGATGAAGAATAAATTATGCAATTTTTGATGATTTGTGTTAAAAAATAAAAGCTAATTATAAAATAGAAATATATTTTTAAAAAATGAGCACACCCCTTGCCAGTAGAGTGTGGCCCCAAGCTATAGCTTACTTAGCTTATAAATAAGTTCAACACTAAGTGACTAACTTTTTTTAAATAGATCTCTTAACTAATAATCTCTTGATTAATAATCATTTCCTTTTCTTAGTGCAAATAAACAGTTGTCCATTATGTTTGTTGTTTTCATTGTTATTATTATTAATAGTATTATTGCTACCTGTAGTATCTGTTGAATTTAATTCATGGTTAAGTGGTAGCAAATCTTTTAGTTTTTAATACAACAGCACTCTCCAATGTTGTCATCTGGATGACTTTATTTTTTGGTGCTGTTTTAATTATGCCAGCATGTATGTAATTGTCATCATTATATTTCATTAATTTTTACTGACATGGTCTTCATATTTGCCAGTCTTTTCTCTTTCAGTTTTACTCTATAGTCTGTCAGACAGTGGATATTGCTGTTCTAAGTAATATCCACTTAGATATCTAAGTTTTTATCTTTGTTCATAATGACTAAAACTGATTTTTTAGTCTGATGTGAATATTTGTTTACTGTTTCAAAGTCTCATAGAATTTTATTTCTATAGAACAGCTTCTGATTTAGACTAATATTATTGGCATGTATGGCCATATTGAAGTTGCTTATACAATTCTTAAGAACTCATTCTTCTCACCCAGTTATGCCTACTTTCATATGCCTCATCAACCAATTCTCTGCAGTAATAGTTTTTGAATCCGTTTCAGAACAGGTAAAATTGACTTTTATGTCTTCTCTTTTTTTTTTACAATCATGTTCCCTCTGTATAATATTTTTTTTACAATCATGTTCCCTCTGTATAATATTTTTTTTACAATCATGTTCCCTCTGTACAAGGCTTAAAAGCTACTCAAGGTTGAGGGTTACAGAATAAGAAACTCAGTTTATGAGGATATATAGGGAAAATCATTGTTAAAAATTATCTTCACCATAATAGAATTCTAGTATACTTGTTCTAGAAAGCAATTAATAGAGAGTCTATTTCTCTCTTTAAATGTCCTCCACACAAATATTCCCTTGATATTTCTTCTCTGATTCCTTGTTTTTGTTCCTCGACATTGAGATAAAATTGTTTTTCTTATTTTACTTTCTGCAACCATGTTTCCTTCTTCTACACATTCTAGTTGTATTCATCAGTTTTAAATTTCTTTAGTTTGTGTAGTCTTCATGTTCTTTGATAACCCATTTAACATAATCCTCCTTGTTGTAATGTCATTTCCATTTCCTTATCTTTTCACCTAAACTTATATTTTCTCATTTTTAGAATGATGTTTATGCAGGGTCAGTTTATTCAATCTTTGAATTGAGATTTCCTGTATTTTTGTTTGCATATAGAATTTTGGGACATTATCTCTGTTTTCATACATTAGATAAGATATTGAATTTTATCATTTAAATTTTCTCTGTTTTTCTGAGATGTTTTTTTTTACTGTCTCTTTCGATTTAATTAGAGCCTACTTTTTTGAGAGTTTAGGACATAATACTCTTTTCTGTAGTGTTGGCTTAAATATAAAGAAACAACCCCAAAATGTTTATGTCAGAAAGATTTCAAATAAAATACTTATATAGTGGGTTATCAGTTATAGTGATGTGTGTTGAAACAGATAAGTTTGATTTGGCTTTGTTAGTTAGATAGCTCACCATAAGCAAGGTATAAAACAAGAAAATCAAGATTGGAAATTGAAACAACAATTTGTTCTTTTTACAAACATTTTACCCTAAGCTAAGAACTGCTACTGGTGCACAAGGGGATACATAAGAGGTGAGTGATGAGAAATAGGAACAAGTTACAGAGGTTTCAGAGAATGAGTAAAAGAAGGATGAGAAAACAGGTGTGAAGAGGGCTGTATGAGAATAGAGTGGAGAGGAAGAAGAACATGAAACAAGGCTTGTCAGGGAAAGGATGCAAGTCAAGAAGATAAGAGATGGCAATTGACTTTGCATTTAAATTCTTTGAGATTGTAGCTGACAGAGAAGCAAGTATATGGAAGGGAATTGGACAGGTAAGAAGTGTGAGTAAAGAAGCTACTAGAGTAGAAGTCGCAGTTATATTTGATTGGTTTCACTGTAAAATTAATTCAGGTTTTACAAATAAAATTAATATGCATTTTGGTTGATACATAATTGTTAAAAGATTTGTAGTGGTCCTTGTAAGAATGAGTTTATGCGTACATAGGCAGGGGCTTATGTGTGGGTATATGTATATATGTATGTATGAATGTTTATAGTTGTGTTGAAATGTCTTTGAAGTAATTGCTCAGTCCTAAAATGTTCTGTTTATTTATCAAGTAGGAAAGGAGACAGATGGCTTGGCAGAGGGTAGGTGAAATTGAAAAGTTAACGAAAAGGGAAGAAAAAGTGGTGGAAGAGAGAGAGATAATAATGATCACTTGACATTTGTCAAAGAATGGATTAAGACACTTGCTTTTTTCTCACTGGTGACAGGTGAACTTACCCATGTTTTTATTCAGTTTTTGGAGTTTGAAAATGTCATTTGGAATTCCCTCCCAGATGTGATTCTGGTCTTTTCATTGGATGATGAATAAATTTTGTGTCAATTTGCAAAAAGGTCTGTAAAAGAAATTGTTTCTGAAGATTGAAGATTATTTGAATTTTTGCTTTTAGATGTTTCCTGGCTTTCTATTGGACAAAAAAACATTGTGCATCAAGGTGTGAAATATAGAAGAAATTTTTTGACTTTTGTTTTGGACCTGCTTTTGCATGTGTGCTAAAGAAAGTTTGTAAGTTTGAGTCTTTTTAATTTTTAGCAAAAATCAACTAATCGGTGCTTAGCATTTGAAATTTAAATCTTGATCTTGTTTTGTTCACTACACTTATAATGAAAAATATGTCACGGAGAAGGTGTGCAAAACTTCAAAAAAAAGAACAGATTGATGAAAAAACAAAAAAGATAAAAGAAATGAAAATGCTACTTTTTCCATATGAAATTGAATTCTCTGAAATAAAGAAATTCTTAAAAATGAAAATAATGAAAAACTTTTTTAGAAAAGATAAGGGAAAGGAGATAAATTAAAATTGGCTGGCAGATATGAATTAAGACAGAAAAGCAAAAAAAGAAATTAAAATGAATTTGAAAAGAGGAATAGGGGAAAGGAGACAAAGAAAAACTGAAGGTAAAGTGAGAATGAAAATCAAAAAAATAAATAAAGAAAAATGACAAATGAGCTTAAGAGAGCAAGGCCAATTTTTCTGATAACCTATAGTAAAATATCAGATAAAACTTATTAACTTTTCTTTGATGCAAATTTAGGGCTTGTTTTCTTCAAAAGAACAAGAAGGTTGAATTTGGGAATATTTTCACTTATCACACTTTTATGGTTTATTTCTCTCTTCTTTCTTTTTTTTGTTGAGTTGGAAATCTGTACATTTATCTCCTGACTTTTCTTAAGATTAGATTAATCATTTTTTTCTTTATTGTTATCACAGTTTTGTTATGGAACATAAGAAAATAAAAAAATAAATAAATAGATAAAAAGCACAGTTCTCACTTGTAGGAATATGTCTACATACAGAAATATAAGTATTTGTATATGTGTTTATTTGTATGCCTGTTTAAGTTCTTTTTCAAAAATGTCTGTGTTAAAATATGACTAATTACATATTTCAGATTTCCAAAAAAGAAAAGAATATTATCTGATCATTGTAACTTTACAAAATAGTCTAAATTTCTCAGGTCGTAATGTTAACAACATTTACCTTCATGTACAACATATCCTAAAAAATTTATTACTATCAAATAATCCCCATGTTCACTTGATATTTCAGAATATATGCCCCAGGGTTATTTTGAGTTAGATTGTTTTATACCTGGTGTATAAGTTAGAACAATTTATACCTCTTTAAGAAATATAAGCTTTTATTATGAACAAGTTTATATACTTTAAAGGAGTTTGTTTTCTTTTGCCTGACAGTTTTATTAACTTAAAAAGAATAGTTAATTTTTAGAAATATGGACACTGCTGAATATCTTCATATTATTCATTATTACCAATTTGTAGACTTCCAGTCTTTAAAATAACATTCAGGTTTGGGAAATCAGTTGTTGATAGATATAGCAAAAGTGAGTATAATCTGGCTGTTTAGATAAGGTTATTTTATGTTCCAAGGACCAAACTAGACTAGCTCCAAACATACCTTGCAGGTTATTCTAGATCACTGTTTCTCAACAATTTTAAGTATCAGCACACCTAAGAGCAAATGAAAATATCATGGAACACTTAGCAAAAAATACTTTTAAAAAAATGAATATTAAAATAAAGTATAAGACATTCAAAGAATAGTGAAAAGAATTATTTGAAAAAAAATTTAATACTTATTGATTTATTCAAATGCTAATGCTGTAGCATTACTATTTCTACACACACACACACACACACACACACACACACACACACACACACACACACACACACACACATGTATGCAGTGACAGTATTTTGTGGCACACTTAAGTAGATTACATGACACATAGTTTGCAGTTGCATGATGGTTGAGAATCAGACTTAAAGACTAAGCTAAGATGTACCAGGGTATATTTTGGGTATGTGGAAGGTAGGAATATGTGTTGCAACACAGGGGGAAACAACAGAATTGAATTATGCTGGCATTTGTATTTGATGCACAAAATTAGTAACCACAGAAATTGTTGACAAGGGGAATTTAGAAACCAGATCTACCAATGTAATTAATTCTTCAAGTTTAATAAATTTAAGAAAATAGATGTAAGAAAACAAGAGGAAAAATAGAAAAAATAGTAAGAGTGACAAGGGCAATGATTGCCTATATCCTGAAGAGACATGGCACATAAAGAAGAAGAAATACACAAATAAACACATAATGATTTATGTATATCTATAAAAATAGATATGTTTGTATACGTACACAGATATATAAATGACAATATATGTTTTTCTTTATTTGTGAATGCATTTATATTTTCAGTGGGTACATTAACTCCAAGAAAAACTACTGTGAACAACATATTTTTTTTTAAATATTCACATTTTTCCTTATCTTTGCTGCCATATTTACAATGTTTTGGCAGTTATATGCTCCAACCTTCCTCAGATGCTAGGAATTTTGAACTGAACCCTTTATTATGATCACTGGGGTATATCATTCTCATTCCATGTGTGATGCTACTTATGATAACTTTTCTAAGTTATTTTTTCAGCCTGATATTGAACTCACAATGCTTTGAGTCAAGTTAGTGGAACTAACCAACATTTATATCCACTGAATCATGTGTCCTTTGGGACAACAGCATGTGAATATCTGGGACTTATAAACATAATGTCTCAGTAACCATTTCTACCAGAGTTCATATTGCAATCTTTTGATGCTAATGTTTTTCTCTAGCACTCCATATTACTGGTTCCCATATTGTATTCATTTCTATGCTTGGTTGACTTAGGAGATTTTGTAAGCATAGCATATGTGCTGATTCCTTAGTTTTAAATAGTTTCCAGTGGTATTCTCTATCTATGATTTAAACTTCATCCCATAGTGGGTGGTGATCCCCTTTCTCTCTCCATATCTGGTCAGCTATGCTTGATGTTTCTATTTTCCCTCATGTTACAGCTTTGCAATGTTCTCATAGCCCATTTATGAAATAATGAAAAAAAATTTTTTTTTCAATTTCCTCATTTTAATTAGCAAAAGTTTTAATTTAGTTATATCAAAATGGGGTAAATATTTACTAATATGAAGCTGTTGTTTGCTGAGAGAATGAAGCAGCATATAGCAGCTTGCAAATTTGGCTCCAAATGGCAGATCTGCAAATGTATGCTGACCAACAGCAAATCCTCTATCCTTCCTTTAATCAATAAATTTTAGGTCCTCACTGCCACAACAGACAAGGCCAAGTGCTTTGATTGAAGATTCTTCTCCAACTCTGCATTGAACTTGTCGAGAGTATCCACACCTAATTTCTCTCCTAAAACTGAGGCTCAACTGAGGAATGCTTACATAACCTCCTCTCTGGTCTCTAATATAATTTCAAAACTTGACCCTGATAAGACAAGCAGAGGTGACAGAATTTCAGTCATTGTCTTGAAAAAATGTGCCCCTGAACTCTTCTCTCTCCTCTCTAAACTCTATAATTACTGACTCTCTGCTTCCTGTTTTCCTGCCTGCTGTGTCCTCTTCTGTGAACTCAGGAGCAATCTCAGACCCTCTAATGATTACCCTATCAGCCTCCTACCAATTTTCAGTAAAGTGATCAAGATTATCATCAATGCTGAAATAGTTCAACATCTCATCACTTATTCTAGCGATTCTACCCATAGCTAGAGGGAGAAGAGATGGTTTTGTACCTTTTCCAAGGGTATTTGCACATAAGTGAATTCAACAAATTCAGCTGGAATTTGAACTCAGCTCTCTGATTTCTTATTCCAAGCTTATATCCATTGCACCACAATACACATTTATTTTATAAATTACCTGAGTTTAATTCACTGATGTTATCAGTAATTCACTCTACTGAAAAAAAAACTTCATAATAAAATATCCAAAATTTCAATTTCATTGTTTTTCTTTTTGATTCTCAATTTTTAGGGGTATACAGGAATCTATAAAATGCCAAGGGGTACTTCTGACTTCAAAAAGATTGGGAACTTCTGATCTAATAAATCATAAGATATTCTTTTGATGACATCTTCACTCTGACAGATGTATGTGTTACAAGGCATAAAGATGACTTCCTCACCTAATTTTATTAATCTTTATAGATATATGTAAATGCACCAGTAGATGGACAATACATTAATCATGCACCAATCACAGAATACAAATGACAATTATATTTGCAGTTGAATATTCTTCCACAAATCTTCTACCTAACAGCACATCATGGGACAGTGTGATAGGATAAGGCCTATTACTCTTATCTTGGATGGAGTTTGAAGAAGATAGGAGTCTTGCAGTGGAATAGAAAAATGGATAAGGCAAATAAATAAAAGAATTGTATATATATATTAAGAAAATGAATGACAATATGTAAAACTTATTAGTGATGTGTTTTGTTACACAAGGAACTACTTCAGACAAATAAGAGTTTTATTGATTTAGAAATAAATGTTCATGTCCATTAAATGTTAAAACAAAAACAAATTAAATTGAAAGGCTGAGCATCTCTGTCTCATTAACATTTTGATATAAACTCTAATTGGCATTTGTTGCTTTTCTCCTTTCTCCTTTTCTTCCCCTTTCTTTACATAAGATGCAATTTTTCAGTGAAATCATTTCCAGAAGTTTCTTCCTGGAACTGAATACAAAAATAACAAATTTTCCATTTCATCATTCATTTGAACATTGTTATATATATATATATGTAATATATATTATTCTACATTTATAGGTATAAGACAATATGTATATTTATTAATTTTATATATTACAGCTCTGTTCATACACTCACTGTTTTATTAACACCTGAACAATAACACTATACATATGTGCATTTATTAATTTATGTCACTATATATATATATATATATAGAGAGAGAGAGAGAGAGAGAGCGAGAGGGAAGGAGGGAGGGAGGAAATAATGATAAACCCATTTCTTCTTAATATTATATATATCTATGAATATATATATGTACAATTTTATTTGAATGAAAGATATATGTGTGTGTGTGTGTGTGTGTGTGTGTGTGTGTGTGTGTGTGTGTGTGTGTGTTTATTAAAAACAACAGGAAAATCTATACTTTTAGTTGATGCATTTTGTCTTCTGAAGAACTTTATCAAGGCAAGCAAATGTAGGATTTATTTTGTTGCTCTTGTTCATATACAAAAGCAAGGATGTCATTGGTTTATCAGGTCTTTTCAATTCGAGAATATTCATGTATATACATCATAAATTTTCTCAAATTTAAAAACTTTCATAAACCAATGACATCTTTGCTTTTGTATATAAACACATGCAACAGAATTAACTCCTACATTTGCTTGCCTTGACAAAGTCCCTCAGAGGACAAAATGCATCAGCCAAGAATAGTTTTTCTTCATCTTTTTCTTCATTTTGTTCATTTACAGATACACACTATCTGAAAATAATTTACATATATATATCATATCTTTCACATATAACATTATGTATAGAATATTTATAAAAGAAATGACAAGAGGCAAACCTTTTATGCCAATGGATTTCATTCCTCAAATATCTTAATCAAGGCAATTGAAGAAATTATATATTTAGTAACTTGTATTTATAAGTAAAGTAGACAAAAAAGATTTAGTTGGAGAAAAGTTTCCAAAATATCTTATGGTATTAAGAAAAGTTGAACTATGGAGGCTGCTAAGTAATGTAAATTTTTGGCATATTAAACAAAAATGGATTCATTTTTATTATTATTGATTTTTCATGTAATTCTGATTTTTTTTTATAAACATATATTATCTAAAAAACAAATGAAATTTCCAGTGTCTTTCATTTGTGGATATATTTAGTTACATCAGTATAAACTTAATCTGATGAAATCTGAAAAAATGAAATGCATCACACAAAAACTTCTTTTCCATAAAATGCATAAATATACAGAAAATTTGTTTGAGTTTATTTAATTGTTAGAGTTTTTTCTATAATTATTTGAAACAAAAGCAAATGATAGAAATTTAGTAGCTTAAAATGAAACAAAAACAAATGTTAGATGTGGTGTTCAGGCTAAAGAAGTTACTTTTTTATATGTTCATTTTTTTCATATAATAAATCTAAAATTTCCTGTCTTTTAGCTGAGAACCTAAGTACCATTACTGTACAGACTGAGAGCTAGTTGGCAGATGATAGCAATGAAACTATATTTTATTAACAGCTAAAACTGAGTGAAAACATTTTCATTAGATTGCTGAAAATGCTACAGAATCATTTGGGAGATGTTCCCTCATTATCATTTATGGTTGGCATTCAAACACTTTGGCACCCATTAGACTAGCAGCTTCTGCCACCCAACTGCTCATTAATTATAAACCCAACATATTCCCTAGATACCTCCAGTGTCTCAGCATTTATTTTGCCTGGCATTTATTAATCAGTTAAAATTAGATCATAAAAGTGATTAGCAATTTTAAGTGTTGACATCATTGAAGGACTCCCAAACCATTCCACATTTTGGCTCTCAAAGCCTTTATACTGGAAATTGGCACATCACTTCTTTTTAGTTGTATATGATTGCCACTTGTCACCCAATGTTTCATACATTCATGATTTCTTTTGGAATTTTCTTCTGAAGGAAGATTCCATACTTTCCATTGACATTTCTCAGTCAATGATTGGAAACAAATTAAAAAACAAACAAAATTTTTTCAAATTGGCACTGTACAATATATGTACATTCCTTCCAACTACAGTGGCAGATTAATTCTAAAAGTTTGGAAAGATGGCTAGGTTGAGTACTTTTCAGCATTCCTCATATACAAATCTGAGTTATACATTTATAAATTATAATGCATTCTTTTGGCCAACATTTATATATGCATTCACAGTTACTAACAAAACTGTAATATGCTGTTAAAACATCAAATATGCAATGTTATTTTTTGTATTTTAAAAACATATCACTTTTCTTATCTAAAGTTTCTGCAAGAATGGTTTGCTTGGAATAAAAAAGGAAAATTGCAACTTAAATTTGAAAAATAAAGTGATTAAATTCTTATCTGTATTCTGAAGACTTGATGAAGAACTTGAATAATATTGGTCTTACACAAATTAAAAATAGTTTGCACACAAAAATTAATTTTTTCTTACAAAGTATTTATTCTCAAATAATTAATACCAAGATGAATATTTTATGTTAATTTGTCATGCAGGGATTGGATAAGTACAAAAGAAATGCCTTTACCAATTTATAAATTAAATCCAAATGTATTGAAAGATAAATTGTGCCAAAATTCTGTCAGAATTTGATAAGGGATATTTTTTTAGCCCTGAAATGATTAATTCATTCATGTTTATTTTTCCTATTACTTAACCTTCATATTTGTATTTTTTCTCTCAACTTAGAAAATGCTTGAAAAAAAAAAAAGAAAAAATTCAATCACATTTCCCTTAAGCATGAATAAAATATTAACATCTAACATAATAACAGCTTTTCATTCATATTTTTCAATAAAGCCTTAGAAAGTCTTACATAAAAGGAAATGATTTTGATTGACACCTTTGAACCCTAGTGAAACAGGCAGACAGAACTTTTAATCCTGGCCACTAAGCAGATTGTGTTTCTAATCCAGAAGAATGACTACCCATCAATCTTTCTTGACCAACACTGGTTTTCTCTACTTAAGTTTACCAGACAGACCAACTTGTCCCATTATCGTTTTCGTCCAAGCAGTGAACATTCACTCAGTTATACAAACCTAGAAAAATACACAAGAAAATATTTTATTTTACTTTAAATTTGTTCAACTTATAATGCTTGAAATTTGTCACCAGTTAATCAAAAATGGCATTATTTCAGAAAAGGGGAATAAATAATTATTATTTTGAATTGAGTCTTTCATTTTCAAAAATCTTTTTGTAATGGAAAGGTGCTACCAATTGTAAAGGAGTTTGGTTGAATTTTTCAATATTTTCAAAATAAGTGAATTTGATACATAGTGGATTTTATATATATATATATATATATATATATAAAATCCACTATATATATATATATATATATATATATATATAGTGGATTTTATATATATATATATATATATATATATATATATATATATCCACTATATATATATATATATATATATATACATCATATATATATATATATATACATCATATGATATAATCGATATATATAAAAATGGATATGTCTATCTAATGTCTGTACTAATGTGTCTCCATTCTAATGAACCCTACTCCTCCAAAATCCTTGGTCTGATTTCAACTAAAATTGGGTCACTTCTTGATCATGACATGAACTTTTGATGTATGCAAAATTTTTTTGAATCAATTTAAAGTGTATGGCAGAAATGCTTAGAATTTATGAACTCTTCTCCTTCAAGACACCTCAGGCAAATTCAACCAAAATCAGGTAAATAGTAGATCAGAGACCAAATCTTTGATGTACACAATTTTTTGAATCAATTTACAGGGTATGGCAGAAATGCTTAGAATTTATGAACTCTTCTCCTTCAAGACACCTTAGGCAAATTCAACCAAAATTGGGTAAATAGTAGATCAGAGACTGAATCTTTAATATACAAAGATGTATTGAATCAATTTACTGGGTATGGCAGAAATGCTGAGAATTTATGAACTCTTCTCCTTCAAGACACCTTAGACAAATTAAAAAAAATTGGGTAAATAGTAGATCAGAGACCGAATCTTTGTACACAATTTTTTTAATCAATTTACAGGGTATGGCAGAAATGCTTAGAATTTATGAACTCTTCTCCTTCAAGAGACCTTAGGCAAATTCAACCAAAAATCTGGTAAATAGTAGATCAAGGTCCAAATCTTTGATGTACACAAAAATCTTTTCAAATCAATGTACAGCATTTGTCAAAGATCAATGACAAACATAATTTCAGTTGGTCTCTTGTGCACATTTATGCATTTCCCCAAGATGCTTCACTTAAACTCAACTAAAATCAAGTCATTGATAGATCAAGGTCTGATGCTTTGATATGCAAACAAAAATTTCAGTTGACTAACAGGGTATGCCAAAAATCAATGGAAAATTTTGCTTTGAAATGCTTAATTCCAACAAAAATCAGCATTGTTTTTGTAATTTCTAACTCATGATATGCCATAACAATTTCACATTTTCTCCAAGATGGTAACAACATCATTGCATCACATTACACGCTCCTGTAACACCGCCCCCATTCTTCCGATTGTACATAGATCATTTCCGTTTATTGGCAAAATTGACCAAACCTGAATCCCATTTTACAAATACAACAAAAACCAATACTTACTTTGCATTTTTAACTTATGCATCACAGCAACCTCATACTGGAGGTTTATGAATGAGCATTTGACCTAACCATTTCAACATAATTACTAAAAAATACTGAACAATGCTGAGCTATACAGTTAGTAATATATATTTTTATATATCAAGAATAATACTGAGGAAATTGTAAGACAAAATGAAAAAAAATTCCATTTTGTCTTACTATATATGTTGTATATTGACAAACAACAGACACGCATATATATAAAAATATGAAGTTATATTTTTATTAATGACGATGGACCGTGTAGAATAGGGAACAGAGAATTGAGAGAGCGTGCTTCAAATGGGTTGACAGGAGTGTAGTCTTATCTGTTGTGTCTCTCTTCACCGGACGATCTCTGTTGCTCCTCTACTCTACTGCTCTGCTGGCGAATCCGTGTGACGAGGTCTTTATATAATCTTCCAGAACCGGGACTTTTTCTTCCGGTTTTGCCTCGCCCACGCACGCACCCACGTAATTCTCAGAGACACCTGTTCTGTTTGCCTCTGTAGCCATTTCCGCTACTGCCGGAAATAAGGTCAAACAAACATCCGTTCCTTTCAACGACCGGAAACACCCTCGCTTGCATCAGCCTTCCTCGGGTGGGGCCAGATTGTTATATTGCATTCCTCGCCCTCCCATTTTCCAAAATGTTCACCTAAGAACATTTTAAGCGCAACACCCTCACACTCCTCCCCATGCCACACAAGCCCGACAATTGTATAAAACATGTGCACGCCAAAACAACAAAACATGTGCATGCCGAAACAAAAAAAACAACAAAAAAAAATATATAGGGGAGCCTACATCGGCAACCCAACAATGTTCATGTCCATCGTGAAAATTGTTCTACCAGCTCGATGTTTCATTGCTCCTTTTTTTTTTTTTTTTTTTTTTTTTAATATCCATTTTCACAGAATTGGGCAAAGTTCTTAAAAATATTCATTTTCTTTCTCAACTCTGTCCATAAGCTTAGACGCCTCGATGCATAACCACATGATTATGGGCGATAACCGCGCCCCAGTTTCTAAACTGACATCGAGTAAATGACCTTTGACCAACACCATGCGTGTTTCTGCTCGAGTTTATTGTTACACATGTAACTTCATTTAATTTAATTTAATTTCAAACATACTATGTTTGAACACAGAAAAATGGCCATTATCTGCAGTACATATCATTCATAGTCTGACCGAGAAATGTTCAATAGAAAATGAAGAAAATTACCCTGATTCCAACGTTAATCCGCATGCAATTTACTTGTGGAGGATTAGAGGTTTCATCTATATTAATTTAGTCTAAAAAAATAGACCCGTGACTCGTAGTTCCTTAGTTTGTACAATGTTTTCCATTCCTTGAACTACTTCCTCTGGATTCGAATCCAAGCATATCTGATTTGTTGACATCTCTCTGTTTAACGCAGAGACATTTGAGTGTTGAACACCCGTTGACCCCGGAGTACTATTCACAACGGATAACTCCCTTTCCTTTCCCGAAGCACTGTTGCTTCTTTCACACTTAAAAATCCGCTTCCTAGCTATTATTCCAAGGATTATCATAATGCTGACTATGCCAGCAATGACTCCTATCGTCAACTTCTTCGGGAGTTCTTCATATCCTTCACTAAATCTTTCCATATCTATCTGTTCCAAGGTATTTACTAGTTTTCAGAAATTAATATATCTTCAAAAGATATTTCCCAAGTCACATAAATGAAAATTCACAGAGGATGTTGAATTGATGGGAACCTGCACAAAAGCATAATTCACAAACATAGAAATGTAAATCATTTTGTAGTGTACAGTCATTGAAAAGAAATAAAAAAAAAAAGAAAACCTAACACTGCACAAACCAAAGAAAACATTGTTATCAACAAGTTAATCCAATTATCCAGTTTAAAGAGTAGAAGAAACTTCCTTTACATGATTTTACATTTCACTTACTCAATAAAAGTAAGATTAATTAAGCAACATACCAGTAAACTCACTTCACATATATGGTAAAATATTAACAAAAAAAAATAAATCATTAACTCAGATGTTTTATACTTACAGATAGGTAAATATCTCAACTTTATTCCTCCCGTCAACCCCCTATGCGCTCTCCGCTAGGCGTACTACTCTCTGCATGTAGTCCTGCACCCCCTCCGTTCTACCCTTAATGTGTTCGACACTGAACAATCCATATTTCTCAACTCTAGGGCCAGATCGGCAAAAGCACGCTGTACCATTTTTTTTTTTCTAACTAGACTTATAAACACGAGCAGAAAACACACACACTATCAAATCAAAGAGTCACCTACCTTGGCTGATGTCTATAGTCGTGCGGCTGCTATATATTTTCGTCTTCTTTTTTCTTTCTATCTGGTAGTTTTAAGTCCGTTGAATTTCAATCGTCGCCGTGGCAACCAGCTCGCATCTAACTGTTTTGTTGTCTCAAAACAGCAAGTCACTTAGGCACCAATTATGACGTCTTAATGACTGAGCCGGTTATATATCGTCAAACAACAAACACGCATATATATAAAAATATGAAGTTATATTTTTATTAATGACGATGGACCGTGTAGAATAGGGAACAGAGAATTGAGAGAGCGCGCTTCAAATGGGTTGACGGGAGTGTAGTCTTATCTGTTGTGTCTCTCTTCACCGGACAATCTCTGTTGCTCCTCTACTCTACTGCTCTGCTGGCGAATCCGTGTGACGAGGTCTTTATATAATCTTCCAGAACCGGGACTTTTTCTTCCGGTTTTGCCTCGCCCACGCACGCCCACGTAATTCTCAGAGACACCTGTTCTGTTTGCCTCTGTAGCCATTTCCGCTACTGCCGGAAATAAGGTCAAACAAACATCCGTTCCTTTCAACGACCGGAAACACCCTCGCTTGCATCAGCCTTCCTCGGGTGGGGCCAGATTGTTATATTACATATATATACATATATATATAGAGAGAGAGACTGAAATAGAAAGAAAGGATAAGTTGTAACTTGATTGTAAAAAGAGGGAAATCTCTTCTTCAAAAAAACTACTAATTTTCTGCTAAAAATGAAAGTGACTCACAATATGTTTCTTTTAAAAACTTGTAATAGCATTAGGTAACCAGTTTGTTATGGGAATCATTAGATTGCAACATCTTTAACAATATTTACATGGTTTTGACTATTGTCCTCATCTTTACTGCCATGTTTACGATGTTTTGGCTGTTGTATGCTTTGACCTTCTTCAAGTACTATGAAATTCAAACCTTGGGTATAAAACTGGAGTATATTATTCTCATCCCATGAGCAATGCCACTTTTGGTAGTTATCTCCCCTTTAATTAACTTTCAAAGTTATTTGTTTGCCACTGCTGTAGCCTAGTATTGAACTCACATCTCTTTGGATCAAGTCACTGGAACTAACCCACATCTATATCCTTGAGGACAACAGTATGTCAATTTCTGGGACTTACAAACCTTATGTTTCAGAAATCATTTTTTACCAGAGCACATATTGCAATATTTGATACTAATAAATTTCTTTATCATTTTTTTTTTACCAGAGCTCATATTGCAGTTTTTGATACTAATGGTTTTCTTTAGCATTCATATTTCTGGTCCCATATTGTATTCCTTTCTATGCTTGGTTACCTTAGGAGATTTTTGTAGCCTAACATATGCACTTATTCCTTAAGTTTGCATAGTTTCCAGTGGTGTTCTCTATTATTTCAACTTCATCCCACAGGGGGCAATGGTCGTCTTTCTCCTGCTATATGTGGTCAGCTATGCCTGATATTTTTATCTTCCCTCGTGTTACAGCCATACCTTAAGGGGGCAGCCCATTTCTTCTTTATATTTCTTTCCACAGCTATACTGTCCTTAGTCATGTTCTTCTCTACTGGGGAGTTTACTTGGGAGAAGTTCCTACAATGTGTAGAATACTTCTGAAGGTTTTCTTGATGTTATATGGACTACAGATCCTTTGTGTCTTCTCCAATAACCAATAGAGTAGACAGACTGAAGCTGATTTGTGAAAGTTGTTATTCTCATGCATCCTTCCCTTCCATGTTCATTGGAGCTGTTGTCATGTACTCTAGATAATTGTTACATTGTAGGATACTGCTTATACTGACCATTTCCTGTTTGTATGTCTCTGGGTTGCCACATATGACTTTTGCTTGATGTTGCGGGCAGTGGACGATCCCTTTTTTTACATTGTATGGGTGGTGGGAGTTGAAGTTGAGGTATTGTCCAATGAATGTTGACTTGTGGTATATGGATGTCTTGAACCACTTCTCTGCTTGAGATATTAGTACATCAAGGGAGACTAGTTTGTTGTTGCTTTCTTTTTCCATAGTGAACTATATCTATGATCTTTCTGAGTTGACATGGTCCAGTAGTGCCTGGACCGCTTCTTGGTATGGCCAGAGTATGAAGGTGTTATCAACATATCTTAGCCATAAAGTTGGCTTTAGAGCTGTGGATTCTAATGCCATCTCTTCAAAGTATTTCATGTATATGTTAGCTAATGATGGTGATAATGGCGAGCTCATTGCTAAACCTTCATCCTGTCAATATATGTTTGACCCCATTCAGAAATGTGTTGTTCATGTACAGAAAGTCAGCATCTTCATCAACTGATCTAGTGGAATACTGATACATTCTCTTAGGAATGAGTCTGAGGTCATTCTGTTTGTGTCCCTGACTACTAATAGAGCCTCCACTACTTCTAATGAGGTCTTTCAGTTTCTCTGTAGATTCTGTTTTGTCTATCACTACAGTTGCATTGTTGTTGTCAGCTGGTAGTATGATGATGTTCTCATTCCTCTGTAGGGTTCTGATTGCCAGCCACTCCACTTTTGTTATATTTACTTTGAGTGGCTTAGCTTTCTCCAATGTCTCTCTCCTTTTCCATCTTAACTCAACTACCCAAGCCTGAGGGATTATCTCAATATGAGCAATGATGTCTGAATATGTTATCTGCCTGATGGTTGTTGCAAAGTTGAGACCCTTGTTCAGCACTGACTCTTCAGGCACTCAGCTGATGTTGACTGATGTTGACAGCTGCCTTCACAGTGAGGTGATTGATCTCATGTCACCTTCAGATATTTTAATCTATTTAGTTTCTTGGTGGACTGCAAGGAATTCTTGTCTGAAAGATGTTTCCAACTCATGCTGAAGCTTTTTCAGTCTTCTCCATCAGTGATCCTGTTGAGAAAGGCCTCAAGCCTCTGGAAAATATTGGACTGTAATTTTGGCATATTGTAAATATAATGTTTTGGCATATAATGGCTAAAACGTCATAAATATGGCAACCAAGATGAGGACAATTGTCTGAACAATGTAAATAATGTAAATACTACCTCATCTCAGAAGTATGAACAAATATTGTAACACCACTGTCTCTTTTGTTGAATGTATATATTTTCTTATATTGAATAGTGATATATAATCATGTGATAGTCATGTCTTGATATTCTAGTGTGCTGTATGAAATGTGACATGTAGTTTGGGTGAGCCTAAAATAACTTAAGAAGTCTTCTTATTGATGAAGCAAAACAAATCTAGTCATTGCAGTATCATATTGTTAAAGAGAAAATGAGGAAGAGGCTTTGTGTCCTTTACTTTTATACTGCTTTATACAAAGCCACCTAGTGGACATTAGAAAATGTTTCCTGATAGACAAAGTGTAGGGTAATCCTAAATTTTCTATTCTCATAGTCCTAAGCTATAATTTGCTTCATTGATATTCTGCAAATATTTACCTTTACATTTTACTAGTTTTTTTTATGATTTTTCTATTTCTTTTCATGATATCAGTCCATCAGATAACACATACTTCTTCTCATATTTTTCCAGTTTTACAATATTTATGCTTTCTAATAACTAGATAACAATGCAATTTTACTTTTTTCCATACTTTATTATATCTTTGCATATGTCAACTTTGTTGAACTTATTCTAGTATCACAGTTTCATTTTGTAATAGTAAAGTAACAAAAGTGATAATTTTGCAAAATAATGCAATTCGTCCATATATTTTATATTTCAACATGAATTTTTCCATTATTCATTGAAAAAGCCATGTAATTATTTTAATGCAATTCAGTTTCACATTCTGTCTGTAGTGAATAAATGTATGAAAGATATTGAAAATAATTTTAGCAAATTTTGATAAGATGTTTATTAGTTTTACAAATGCTTATCTGGCAACTTGTTTATCTCACTGTTCACCAATACATCTTTCTTTAACAATGAGAACATTTTAAGACACTACCAAAGTAATAGGTTTGTTAGACTAAATGAGAAAAATCTGCATTAAAAAGACACATTATACTCACAATAAAAGTGAATAAATTGGGGTTTGGTAAAATTGATGAGTTGTACATGAGACTTTTAAATTAATTATCTAGTATGACCATACATAATGGATATAAATAGTTTTGTTAAACAAATATTGGTTGTTTTTTTTAAACTATTAGTACCAAAATATTTTTGATTAGATTGTTATTTTATAGGCAATTGTCTAATACTTTAAGGATATTAAAACAATAAAAAGAATTCTAAACAGAATTTTCAAGGAAATTTATTCACAATAATTTATACTGGTTAATATGCTTTATATATTATTAGTGTACCCATGCCATAAAAAATGATGGCAATTTTTAGAAATTGTTAATAGTGAGATACAATGAAATAAACATTCTGAAATAATGTATTGAGATTCAGTAAAGTAGAGGTGAAGAATTCACAAAAATGGTCTCTATTTTAGAAGCTAATAAAGGCCTCTAAAATAGAGACCATTTTTGTGAATTCTTTAATTAATTCATTCTCTTTTAGATGATCAATGGTATCTATGATACATTGGTTGTTGGTATTATATAAATCACTTTTGATCAGTTTGTTTATGTTAAAATTTTAATGCGTTTAATATAACAGTGAAATATCTATTGGAAGGAAAGATTACAAGAGAATGACAAAGATGGCAATGATGAAGTCTATTTCATGACCTAGCTGAAGCAAGGCGGTTGCTTAATGCACAAAGTTATCTGAGTGCTCTACATGAAAGGCTTGAACAAATTAGACTGCAGTCTAAGAAATGTAGGAGAAAAGGAACTGATTAATTAAATTATTCATTTTGCTTGAGAATTAATCTAGTCCAAATGCAGATAAATATTTTATTTGTATAGATTATCAAAATAACTAAGGGAAGTAATCATAGATCTACTAAATTAAACTTCCCTTCCCACTGCAGATAGAACAGGATATATATAAATACATACACACTGATAATTATTATATGGTTTGATTATTCTTATTATTATCTGCAATTTCAAGAACTGTTTGTTTTATTATTAACTTTACCAGATACCAATTTGAATTGTATTTTCTTTCTCACTGGTTTGCTTTCTATTTCAGATGTTAATATAATTTTTTTTCATTTTTTGCAATGTTACTTATTTTCTTTTTCTATGCACAAATTCTTCCCTGACTCTGTGTCATCTTTTTGTCATTCTCTTTTCTATATCAATTTTCTTTGTCTTTTTCTGAATTTCATTATCTGATTTACTTTCATCCTTTTTTTTTTCATTCCTTTCTTTTCATGTATCTTTTCCTTTTCCATTCTCTTTTATTTGACTAATTTTTTTCAGTTATTCCTTTTACTTTTCTTCACAGAACTTTTAATTTTTTTCAGTTTAAATCTACTACAAATATTAAATGTCATTTCACTTTTTCCTCTTTTTTTTGTCCCTGTTCCCTGTTTTTTTTTTTTTTCTGATAATCTTAAATACCCAATCCTCCAATCCACCCACAAAAATATTTCATTACAGGTCGAAACTGTGGACCTCCTGGGGACTTAATCAATGGCCGATATGAAATTAATGAGGGTCGATATAAATACCCTCCCAAAGTGACTTATCATTGTAATGAAGGTTATGAACTACAAGGTCGATCAGTGAGGATATGTCAAGCTAATGGAGCTTGGTCAGGGGTTTTACCCACTTGTAAACGTATGTACAGACAGCATGATGTGCAAAATTGATGTCCCTTAAAACTTTAAGCTAGAGTAGTAGTATTCTTGTTTTGTGCATATAAATATATAGGTTTGCATATATGTATGTACATGTATATAGACTGCCATATGGATATGTATATATTTATATACATGTATATTTTGTCAGCATGTATTAGTGTAAATATGCCCTCATGTCAATGAAGGAATAATGATTTTTATCTTCACACACATACACAAACATTTAGTGCATGTTTATAGATACATTTATGTATGCATGGTCATGGATACTTATATATGCATGTATGAATATACGTACAATTAATGTATGCATGATTATATATGTATGTATGTATATTTATTTGTATATGCATATACAAATAGATAATTATGAATGTAGATAATTGCAGGTGATTATATTTATATAAATATATATGGATGAATGTGTGCTGCAGCTTTTACTTTAAATTCTTAAATGTATATATATATATATATTTAAGAATTTTTATAAATTGCAGCACATATATATATACATATACTTGAAAGTCTAAACAAATAATAAAGAAATTGTGCTTTTTCAGTAAGATTTACACTTTTTTTCACCCCAAGCAAGGCAATTAAGATTTAAGGGGTTATTAAGTGTGAGAAAATATGTGAAAAAAAACCCACACTATTAAGGAGAGAGAACAATGAAAGAAGTGGAATAAAAAAGACAACAGAAATTGACATTGCATTTAAATTTTTAAAGATCAAAGTTGAATAAGAAGAAAGAAGCTGGAAGAGAGTTCTACAAGTGTGAAATGTGAGAGAGGAACTGTTAGCATAGAACTTACAGTTGTGAACAAGGTTTTTTCTTAATGTTGTAGTGTTACTTTCCTTGCTGGTTGCCAGGTCATGTAGTATAATAATTGAATGACTGCAGTATCTAGTGAGTCATTTTTAACAAAACTTGTATTAAAAAAAAGTGCTGCTTCAATACACAATCATATCAGGACCTTGAATAAGTCCTTGCTGCTTTCCAACAGATGACATTCCCAGAACTTTGTGTGTGTAGTTTCAGATGATAATGCATCTATAAGGAAGTATTATAAGTAAGCTTGAAATTCAGTATGTGTCATTTTGACAAAGTTTAAACAACTTTGTTTTTCATAGCATAAAACATTTGAGATTTCATGTCAAAGAAAGTGTATTTGTGGGGAATTTTACTGCACTACTAATTCAAAAGAAATCTGCAGCTGAAGCACACAGAATTCTTGTTGAGATTTACAGTGATCCTTCCCTGTCAGAAACAATATGCAGAGATTGATTTAGATGTTTCAATTTTGATGTTGAAGAATGTTCTGGCTTACCAAAAAGTTTTGAAGATGAAGAATTAGAGGCATTACTTCAAAAAGACTCATGTCAGGTGCAAACTGAACTTGCAGAATTATTAGGAGTTGATCATATAACAGTTTTGAAATGTTTGAAAGCACTAGGAATGATTCAAAAGCAAGAACATCGGGAGACATCAAATGGTGTCTTACAACATGTGAACAGTTGTTTCATTGGAAAAGGAAAAGTTTTTGAAAAGGAAAAGATTTTGCATTGTATCCTGACCAACAATGAAAAGTGGATAAACTACAATAACTCTAAGTGTAGAAGCCTGTGAGATAAACCTAGCCATGCATTAACATTATTGGCAAAGCTGAATATCCATGGTTCAAAGTTTCTGCTCTGCATTTGGTGAGATCATTTGGGGGGGTAGTTTATTATGAGCTCCTTAAACCATCATGTAGGATTGATTTCCATTAGAATTGATGTGTTTGAGCTGAACATTGAAGAAAAAATGGCCACTACACTAGTAGAAACATGATAAAGTGATTTTATAACATGGCACTGTTAGGCCACATGTTGCAAAACAGGTGAAAATCTACTTGGAAACACTTAAATAGGAAGTCCTACCCCACCCTCTCTATTCACCAGACATTGCACCATTCAATTATCACTTGTTCTGATTATTAGCATATGACCTGGCTGAGCAGCACTTTAATTCTTATGAAGATGACAAAAAAAGGGGTTGACTTGTGGTTAGCTTCAAAAGATGTGTTGTTTTTTTATATGGAATTCAAATGCTGCCAGAAAGATGGAAAGATATAGTAGATAGCAATGAACAATACTTTCAGTGACATGTTTTTTAGTTTTTGTAAATAATACATTACTTTTCAAGAAAAATCAGCAAGAACATTTTCAAGGACCTAATATATATGCGCATTGCAATGGATAAATTGTCATTTAAATTACTCAAAAATGAAAATAACACTGACATTTCATTTTAACAGATATATTTACCAAAATTACAGAAAAATATTTTGAAATACTAAAATGTAAACTTATTCAATAAAATTGCCATTTTGCTTCAACCACAATCTCCAGATTACTTCAGAATCTCCTGCATCTTTCCTTGTATAAGTTGGTGAATGCTGCTATGATCATTGCCTTCAGTTCGTTTTTAGATTGTTGATGGTTTTTTGCTCAACTGTACCTCATATATAATAATCAAGTAGCCAGATGTAAGAAGTGTTGCCACCAGAGAAATTGTATGATAACCATGACTTGGTTCTTCTGTTTCTGTGGCATAGTGCAGAGTCTTGTTGCCAGACATAAGGTCTTCCAGCAACCCCTCTCTTACCCAGGGCATGTTGAGTTTTAGGTTCTGTGGAAAGATGATTGAAGGCATAACATCAGCATCACTAGTGATCACTCTAAACTTCCAACCATAATCACCATTAGACTCATCCAACTCTTTCTGAATCATCTGCACTGTCCTCAGATTGAAACCCAAATATTTGAAATGTTGGTATTTGAGCTTCGAAAATGAATGCCAAGCATGCCATTTCCAAATTTCTGGTGGAGGAAATTGTGTCATGGTGCTCTTTTTCTCACACATGGTGACCAACTGATCCTACTATACTGTGCCCTCAACAAAATCAAAACTAAACAATGTTCATGCACAAAATTAAAAATATAAAATGGCACCAATTTACTTATCACACACTGTAGATATGGAAAAAATGATATGTCATTTTTTATATATCAGAATCAATTTTAGGAAAATCTATGACAAAGTTGAAAATATTTTTGCATGACACATTTCAGCCTTTAGGACTTTCATTGGACTAATATGATGTTTATGTTGATGTGATTACACATGCAAATGAAAGACAGGGAACACTGAAATTTGAAACTAACTTTTTTTTAAATATGTGTTTGGGTATTATTTTGAAATTTAAATTTAAAATTCTCTTTCTTTCATGTGCATATTCAATCATATAAATCACTTTAATCTGATAAAGTTCTAAAGGTTGAAATGCTTCATGCAAAAAGATTTTTGTGATAAATTTACCTAATATATATATATATATATATATGTATGGTGAAATTTTCAAGATATAATTTTGTTTATGGCAATTTCATCTTATAATATATTTTATTAGAAATATTTACCATAACTTATTTGGTAGTGTGAAATTATCATTAAGCAACTCAAGGTTTGTCATTGCATTGTGAATAAATATATATAATGTAGTTATTTATATTTATTTTTAATTTCAAATATATAAATATTGCTCTTGGTCATGAGAAAAATATATAACCTCAGAAGAGAAACAGGCTATTTTAGTTATTGTGCACTGAAAATCTTTTTGAAAAAATCAAAACTGAAATTGAAAACATTGGCAGTATAAAGGTAATAAAAACTGGCTTTAAGAATATTACAGAGAGATTTAAGGAAAATGGAATTAGCCAGCAAGAAAACGGTGCTGAAAATGTAAATGAAGAGAAAAAAATATGAAGAATAGTAAAAAGATTGGCTGAAGATGTGAAAGCATGAAACTATCATCTTGAAGTAAATATCATGAAGAGAAACATATAAGACAAGTGAAGTGGTACATGAAAACTTCTTTGTGAATACTAAGTTCTGTGATTAGAGAACTATATTGGATGCACTTAATAGCTGAGTTTGAGATTTGCTCATTCATAAAAATAGTGAATGAAAATAGACAAGACAACAGTGGCAGTAATGGATTGAAGTAATACTTTTGAACTTGTCTTGTAAACAGTAAAATGATATATTCCTTCAAATTTAATGATAGTGTCATGATAAATGTAAACAATTTTTTATTGCTTTTGACATCTTTTATATGATATAAAATTAAACCACAAAATAACAAAAAGAATTAAACTTCAGTATAACCATATATTTTAATATTGCCTCATATTCTGCAAAGCTGGCTACTGCCTATCTTTACAAAACATCAAATTAATTGCATGGTCCTCAACCTTTCAAGATATTAAATTAATTGGCATTTTTTGTTTGTTTATTGAAAGAGATATATTACTACTTGGAACAACATTATGCAAGTAAAGATTTCCAGGAGACAAAACTACTGAATGTGAAGACAAAATAGTAGAAAAGTTAAATCAATGATTGAAAGAATGAGTAAGGTCAAATAATATCAAAAAGCCCTTATGAACATGTACAATTATAAAATAATAATTTCTACAGCTGTAAGAGATATTCTAAGAATTAGATATTTGTTTATATGGCATATATTTTATCATTTATATTGTACTTACTTGCTTTGTATACTAAAACTTGATACCCAAAAGCTGAAATGTTATTGCTCAAATAAATATCCTCATATCTTGATAATTTTGCCAACATCAGTTATTTAATAGAAATTTTATTGCGAAAACATTGATAAATCTGACATACAGACACACACATATATATAAATCTAGCAAATTTTATTTTACTTTGAGATATTTTGCCAATTAAATAGTATTATTAAAAAAAGGACTTTTATTAACTTTTTCTTCCTTAAAAGTTAAGGAAAAAGTTGATAAAATAGACAAAAAAGAGTTTTTTAATACCATTTGTATAAAAAAATTCTTGCCCAAATAGATTTTACACACACACTTACACACATATATATGTATAAGGATATGTGTGTGCATGCATCCATACATATGAACATAGATATATATTCATACATGTAAACACTCACATATCAGGTGAAAAAAGAGTATTTTTAAGGATTCTGTCAAAAAATATAATAGAATAAATATTATCCCATACTGCGCAACCATTCAGTTATCTGGATGTGTTCATTTTAGCTATTTTTGATATTAGCATATCTTCTTTGGGGACAGTCAAGTCAGTGACTAAGACTGCATTCAAAATCATTTTAACGTCTGAGGAAAAAACATTATTTTGATATTGTGTATTCTTTATGTATGAAGAATGTCTAGTGGTATAGTATGCATGCTGTATTTGTAAACACTTTCTTTTAGTATAGCACCAAAGTATTTGTTTATATATTTATTTTTATTTTATATATATATATATATATATATATATATATATATATGTATGCATGCGTTCATCTATATTTATTGGTGTATTTATATTTTGTCATGTATTAATATGCATAGCAAACATTGTAATTTGTTTTCTAATGAATTCTTGTTTCTACTGTTAGATTATGGTTGTTGATATAAATTTAGTCATATGTGCTATATAATAAACACAACACACACACACACACACACATACACACGCACACACACACATATAATATGTACACTAATAACTTGATAGTATCATTCTTATCTACTCTAATGATTTTAAACTTGATCTGTAGAGTTTAAAGAAATCAGTGTCATTACATCTAAAATTCTATACTATTTTTTGCTAATAAAACATAAATTTCATTATACACACTGCCCTTAAACTTTCAAAGACAAGGATATATTTTATTGCTTATCCTGGCATAGAGTACATGTGTGTGTAAACTTAGATAAATATCTGTTTAAAGCATCCTGGTTGTAAATAATGTTTTTAATTATGAGAAGAACCACAACATTCTAAAATTGGTTCACACTCTTAAACTCTTTCTTCCTGTTTTTGATATTGTTGCTATATTTGAACCATTCCCTTCTTCAGCCTTTATAAAGTCCCTTAGAAAACATAGAAACAAGAAAAACCTTGCTTCTTCTGTTTTACTACATGCATATGATTCTATCAATAAAAACATTTAGTCCAAAGAAGTCCTTTCAAAGGATGAAACATGTGACACTAGATTTTGTTTCTTTTTGTCATTCAATTACTCAAAATTAAGAATGTAATTTTGGGAATATTAAAAACTTATGATGTAAGTCAAGTCAGCTAAAGTGTCCAACAAAGTCCTTAGCCAGAATTAGTCAATGGAAAGACTTTTTGTTGTGGGGATCTTATCAGCAAGAACAACAAAAAAACTAGAATTTGCAAATAGGCACATTGACTCCACCAATGAAAATTGGGTAAGGGCATCCTTCAAAAATGAAAGTAGGTTTAATTTGGTTGCCTTGACAACAAGATATATGTTAAAGGTGAGAGTTCAAAATTTAAAAAAAAACTTTGTTACATTCAGAGGTGATAACATAGTAGGTAAGTAATTTGTACAATGCTATATATATGGAAAGCATAATTCATAGGCTGAATTAAAATTCCAGCTAAATTTACTGCATTTCTTTTAGTATGAATATCTTTGAATTCATCTTTTCTCTCTAAAGTAATGGTTTAAATCTCTAACCTTGGTTAGCAGCCAGTCTTGGAGAAAAACTACACTGAATTCAAAACTATTGAGACGGCTCTATGAAACAATTTCACTATGTTCTCCAAAAATCATGATAATTCACAGATAATAAAAATTAGTCTGTGGAAATCCATATCCTGAATAAATATGGCATATAAAAAAGATAAAAATATATAGATGTGGAGGGATATTTTCAAGTGTTGGTGTTGGCCTTCTCATTCAGTTACATGCAAAGAGAATGCCGCAGTGTGTAAGAATATTATGTAACAATTTCTTCTCTAAAGCATCTATTCTTCCGGAAGTCCATCTTTATGCAAGATGTTTCTTGTCATACTTCAAAAATGGTAAAACAATTCTTCAAAGGTGTATGCCCTGGAGTTAGGCTATGATCAACCAAAATTCCATATCTTAGTCCAATTGATTATTTTTAGAGGATCATTGGTAATAATGTTAGGACATCAAAACTAGTAACAGTAACTGGTTTAGAAACTGCAATAGGAAGAGAGCAAAATCATGACACTTGGTCATAGATATACAGAAGTAATTAAAAGCCATAGCCTGTGCATATCTTAATTATATTCTATACCAATATTAAGTCAGTGATGTCTGTTTTAAGTGTATTTTATACTCTAATTTTGGGCACTACACTTTCTGTAATAAAAAGATTTTGTTCTGTAACTTTTTTTTTCTTATAATTTTTTTTATGACTGAATCTGTAGTATTGTCAATTTTTAATTTTAAAATATTTATTATATAATATTGGATGTACATACTCAGATATTTTTTGCCTGAATTATTATAAATAATGCAAATATTACTCTCTATATCTAGATTTATTGATAAATTTATATTTTATATATGAGTATAGTATTTATTTATTCAGTTGTATACCTCTGTATACACAACAGTGAATGAATGTGTACACATAATTATGTACTAAACTTAAGATGTATATGCATGTATATACTGGATGCAATGGATGAATTGTCATCTAACTTACATGATAATGAAAATAACACTGATATCACATTTTAATATATATATTTATCAAAATTACAAAAAAATATCTTGAAATACTAAAGAGTAAATTTATTCAATAGAATCACCATTGGCTTCAACCAAGGCCTACAGGTGACTTCAGAATCTCTTGCATCTATTCTGAGTTTTCTCCTTGTTTAAGATGTTGATGCTGCCCAAATCTTTGCCTTCAGTACATCTTTGGTGTTAGAAGAAGTTTTGTTGGGCTCTCAATCAACTGCATTATTATGCATTATTATGCATTATTATTATGTATGGGGTTTTTTTTTTTTTTTTTTTTTTTTAAAAAAAAAAAACCCCATACTATAATAATCAAGGCGGTTGCCATCTGTGGAGTTTGGTGTCCAGATGTAAGAGTTGATGTGGTCAGATAAATTGCCTGACAGTCATGATTTGATTCTTCTGCTTGTGTGGTGTTGTGCAGAGTCCTATTATCAGACATAGAGTTTTTCAGCAACCACTCTCTTGACCCAGGGCAACTCTACCTCCTCAAAGCACTTGATGTAGGCTTCCGTGTTGATTGTGAGGTCCTTACCAACTAATTCAGAAGTGCTTTTCTTATCAGAACAATCAGAGTGATTTCTTCCGAACTGGCATACCTCTGTAGTCATCATTAGACTCATCCAACTTTTTCCAAATTCAATTCACTGCATTGTCCTCAGATTGACACCCAAATACTCTGAAATGTTTGTATTAGAACTTTTGGCATAAATGGCAAGCAGTACAGCATGTCATTTCCAAATTTCTTGCATCATAGTGCTATTTTTCTCACAGATTGTGCCCAACTGACCCCACTTTACTATGATTAAATAAAAAACAATGTGTATGCGCAAAATTGAAAATATAAAATAGCAACAATTTACCTTTGCATCCTGTATGTATATATATATATATATATATGTGTGTGTGTGTGTGTGTGTGTGTGTGTGTGTGTGTGTGTGTGTGTGTGTATATATATATATATAATTATACATGTGTATTGTGTAGGCAGCATAATACATTTTCTTCAATATTTATTATTATTATTGTTTATATTTGTAAAATGTATTTACATATATCCTGATATGTGCATACATTACTTTGATATATTAACATTTTTAGGTATATTTTTAAATATGTATGAGGTGACTAAAATTTCAATATATATATATATATATATATATAAATCTTACTTGTATATAGCCACTAAAAATATGTCAACCAAATAGATCAAAATTTTAAAAAAATTCTTTCTGTAGTAATGTATAAGTCTCAGAAATCATGCATTTTTAAGCAACTTTATAATTTGTTTTTTCATTCATTTTTGATATCACGAAGCTGTAGTTTGTTTTGGCCAAGAGCAAACTTTCTTTTATGCCCAACAATAACTGTTGTCTGGAACATGGTGCAAGCTTTATACTGTAGCTAATATTAGTAATTACTGTTTTGGCTTTTTAAAGGGTGTTTTTAATTCTGGGTTTCATTGGCTTCAGTGTGCATCAGATTATCTCTAAGCATGCTGTATTTAAAGAACTCCAAAGAAGGTATTCTATTTTGTATAAATCATTCAGATCAAACAATCTTTTGGGTATAGCTTATTCAATAACATTATATATGATAACATTAGAATGTATCATTTTCATATCAAAAATTTCTTTTAATGACATAATATTAGAATTCTTATGTATAAAATATTTCTAAGATGACAAAGTTCAATTATTGAATTATCTCTTTTGTTTTCAAATTTGATAACAAAATATATATCTGTATCAATATTGTTAATCGAGCAATGTTTCCATTTGTTTTGACCTAGCTCTGAAATGTAAAAGCCATTAAGCACATATTTATATGACATCACAAATCTATATATGTTAATGTCATCACATTAAGTACAACAGAAGAACTTGACATGAAACTGAACATATACCATTTACTGTTGCCTATATGCTTAAATATGCAAATATATTTGGAGTGTTGTATTACAAATATTGATTTCAAATTAATAAAATGGAAGAAGTTTTATCAATTGTTGTGCTTGTCCATTTGAATTGACTTCTAAAGCTAAAAACTTAGGTTGGATAGAAATATCTTCTCTGAAAGAGAAAATTATCTTGAATGATAGATTTTGCTCACTTAAATATTTCAAATACTTGTCAACATTAAAACAAAAGACAATTTAAATAATTAGAAATGTTTTCTGAACCTGATGAATAATTTTAAACTTATAGATTTTAGAACCAATGTTATTTTTCAAATGATTAATGTAAATTTTTAGAAATATAAAAATAGACTGAGTTATTACTGAAACAATCTATAAACTATCACCTAGTCTCTCACATTTGGCTTCATGAAGTTCATCCTGATCAAGAGAGGCATAGGAGGCACATGAAATATTGAATGAAGTTGAATTATCTCCCATAAGGCTTTAAGCATTTCTCATTTGCTGACTTTTCTGACTTCCAGAGATTAATCTATCTGAATATAATTATTAAGGCATTGTTTGACTGGACAAATTACAAAAGCAATAACTGCTTACACCTTGGTAACATTAATTTTAACATAAGTAGATAATTATAAAAAAATCTTACCCTTAACAAGACTAGAGTTTCTTCCAACCAAATATCCTATCTGCTAAGTGAATAAAATCTGGTACAGCACAATCAATGGCAAAAGTCTTAAAATGAAATTATGATGTTTTAATCTTTTCTCTCAGTTTGATAAAATAAATAATTATATAGCAAACACACACACACACACACACACACACACACACACACACACACACACAGAGTAGCAAGATTTTGTCCAAACAAGTTTTGTTAAATCAATCAATGCATCCATTTAAATTTTCATTGTAGTTTTTCTGCTTTGTGGCTCTTAATAAATTTTGTCTTTTTGTTACCTCTCTTAAACTCTGTTTTGCCATCCATTTGCACAAGCTCACAAGGTAGATTATACATATTTTTCCTCTGTCTTGCCTTCAATATGTCCTTTGGGTATTAAATATCCCAAGCCCTTTTTCCTCATTCTTATGCACCCTAAAATTTTCAAGTATCTCTTTCTGAGGTGTAGTCTAAGTGTCCTTTTTGTTTTCATTTTCTCTAAAACTTTGTCATTGCTCACATGTTCAGCATCCATATTTTTGTTGCTTCAAGTTTCCTCTTCATCTGTGAGGAGATTGCCCATATAGAACTGATATTTCGTAACAGTTCAGTACTCTTTTCTTTGTTTCTAATGAAATTTTTCGGTTTTTTAATACTTTTTTATCATTTAGAAGACATCTTTTGCTATCCCAGTGCAACTTTGGCTCACAGTGTCACACTTTTTGTCCTCTGTTAACACACTTCCCAGATACTTAAATTGTTTTACTTGATCCTGGTATCTCCAGTTTGTAATTTGATTGTTATGTTGTCTATTTTGCTAACAACTATAAATTCTATCTTCTTGAAGTTAGTGTTTAGTTCTTTCTTCAGGTTTCCTTTTCTACCCTCTGTAAGAGTTGCTGTATTTTCCTTTCTGTATCAGCTATCAACACTGTGTCACCTGCATACCTGATGTTGTTGAAATTGTGACAGGATTTCTAATTTTCTCAAAATTACCTCAATCTATAGGTTGAAAAAGTTTGGTAAAAAGATACATCCTTGTCTTACACCCCTTTCTAGTTTTGCATATTTACTGGATTAATTTTCTATCAATATGCAGGTGGTTTGCTGCTAGTATACATTGTTTCTGGGTTATTGTAATATCCTTTCCAAATATACCAAAGTTTCCTTGCCATTCCAACAGTTCTTTATCAAAAACATTTGCATTAAAATACATAGGTACGCATCCTTTTACATAAGACATACAATGTGTAAAAAAGGTTACATGTGGCAGAGTACACAGGAAAAGAAAGTGCCTAATATTTTCAATGTATTATAATTTTGTATGCAAATTGAATATTTTATACTCACTTTAATGTAGAGTTTTATATGGTGAAAAGTATTTTATTACTGTTCTTTTGTGTAATAATATCTTGTAAAATTTTGAGATTTTGTTACACCATTGAGATCAGACAGCTAAACATACTTGAACAAAAATAGAAAAATCATGAACTTTAAAAAGTTTATTCACTATTCAGATTCTCATCTACAACATTTGAAAATTCTAATAAAAAATGTGAACAGACAAACGTCAATAGCTAAATTTAACAAAATTTGTTTGTTATGTGTGTGGGGGAATGCATGTTTATCTATATTGGAAAAAAATGTTTGCATATTAGAAAATTTACGGAAAATGTTGAATTCTGCATAATCTGATATATAAGTCTGATTTTGATTAGTTTAAAATCTTTCCCAGTGATTAGAAATTAATAATTCACAAAAATTAATTTTAAAAAATAGAGAGGATTAAACAGAATGATTTAGAACTGAATGAGAGGTTACACTGAAATTTAGAATTAAACTATTTTATTTGAAATATTTTTGGGTATATAGTCTAGCTGATTTCGTTTATTTTGTTTTTTTATTTTGTTTAGGTTTATCAATTTTGTTTACAAAAACATAAACTAAAAAAATTGAAATGAAATAAGCTAGACTATATACTCAAAATATTTAAAAAAAAAAAAATTAAATTTATAATTTCAGCACCACCTGTTCTTTTTGTATATATGTAATCATATCAGCATTAACATTACTTTAGTCAAATAAAGTCCTAATTTTGTTCAAGCTTTTTTTATAGAGTTTCTGCAACCTTATGCAGAAAAATCTTCTGCCTACTTACTCATGTCTCAAAAGAGACAGGGTGGGTTGCCCATGTATGGCAATTAACTGACTGAGATATATCTGATCTAAACTTATTTATAAATGGAACTCTGTGTGTGTGTGTGTGTGTGTGTGTGTGTGTGTGTGTGTGTGTGTGTCCATTACCTATAGACTCTGAAACGGCTGAACCGATTTTCTTGAAATTTTACACAGTTGTACTGTGAGCGTCTGCGAGTGTTCTTAGTTAGGTTTTGTGTCAAGGTACCCCCGATAAATATCAAAAATCGATAATTGAAAAAATTGTGGGTTATAGAAGGAGTGGTCCAATTTTAATCAAATTTGATACACTCATAGACAAAGACATAAGAAACAATATTCAGAAGTTTTATGGTTGCAGTTCTTACAATAGTGCAGAAAACTGATAATATATATATATATAAAAGGCAAGATGTTTGTGTGTGTGTCTGTTTATCTGTCTGTATGTCTTTTATACAAACCCACAATTTTTATCCGATTCTCACCAAACTTCACACAAATATTCTTTAGGCTGAGTCTGAGCTTCAGGACCATGGTTTAGTTTTAAAGCTTTCATTACACTCGAGCAATGCCGGACTATACTGCTAGTATATATATATATATATATATATATATATATACATATATATATATACATATATATATATATATACTGACAAACTAATAACTATACTCGTGTCAAAAACCTTTTGCGGATTTACATGGAAGGAAAAATGGTTAGAAAAAAAGAAAGAGCTAAGCACATAAACACCAGTCAAAAGGGTTTGGACTGAGTCAGCACGTAACCCCAAAGAAAAAAACCCAAGATGAGTAATCAACTAACAATAAAGCACTCAATACTTAGGTAGAGCAGAATAAATAAAGTATACAAGTGAACCAACAAACCTACAAAAGTTTCACCTAAGTGGATCATCATATATATATATATATATATATATATATATATATATATATAAAATCTTCTTTATCAGATAAATTTTACAACATTTTAACTAGAAAAAATCTGAATCACCTCATTGTTAACAATATTTTTGTCTCATAAAATTAATTAAATAAGTATTCAATTGGGTAATTAGCAGCTACCTTACTTATTCTTGTTTATAGATAACATATAAATTATGACTGTCAAAGTCATATAAATTATTTATATTCATTCAGTTTATATATATGCATGTATATTTTATAGTGGGTTTAGATAAAGTTTTTTCAAATGTAGTTGTGATAGTCAGTGGGTAGAACAATTTTCTGTTTTGATTCATTGGCTATCATAATAAAATCAAATCTGGAATAATCACTGGATTCTGTTTAAAAGCACACAGTATTTGAAACCCTCATTATTTACATGAAGAGGAGAAATACACTGAGTATATTATTAAACTCTTTCAATATCCTAACTATATCATAGCTAATGAAAAATAAAAAGCTCATAAAATATTGAAAAAAAAACCAGCCTCTCTTTAGCAACTTAACAAATTAAAGAAATATATAGATGATTTAATAAAGAACATAGCATTAGATATTTTCATTCAGTTAACCAATATTAGTCTGATATATAAGGTAGTGTATCATAACTTTCATACATATATATATATATATATATATATATATATATGTGTGAATTGTATGTAAGTATATTTATATATCTATTATATATATGTATATATGTAAGAATGTATGTGTATATATCATATATATGTATGTGCATATATATCATATATATAGTATATGTGTGTATATGTGTATGTGTATGTTTATACATATGTATTTATGTGAATGTATATATTCATGTATATATGTGTACATATATTGGTTTTACTACAACCACGTTCTCTCGTAGACTAACATGTCATCCTTCTGATCAGAGTACAATTAAACAACATTTCTCTGAAAAACATAAACATGTAGGTAATATCAGACAGATTTTGGTCAACAATACGGTGAGCCTTACTCATACACACAGTAAGAGGAACCTTCAGATATTGGCGGCCATGTACATCAAATCTAAACAACCAACACTCAATAAAATCGCCTTTAAATCCGGACATAACACATTATTACATTGCATTTGTATACATGGTTTTGTTGTCATTTCGCGCTATCATGCAGTGTGACATCATAGAACCGCATTGCAAATTTGAGAACTGCATCTATTATTTTTGGTAACTATTGCCGTTGCCAAGCAGAGTTTTATGTTAACACAAAATAAAATCATCGGTGATGGTGGATGTTATTGTATTACCATCTAAATAACCTCTCTGAAGATGGCTCATGTGAGCCAAAAGCTTAGAAGCAAATTCATAAAAAAATTTCCAAATGTTGGAGAATTTTTGTCTTTATTTTCAACTGTAATTAAATCCAAAATACGACGTTTAGAATGGCTCATGATTAAACATAATAGATATTCATTGCCTCTTATATTTAACAACATATGTTTAGAAAATTATTTGCTGCCTCAATACACTAAATGTATATATATATATATATATATATATATATATATTATAATAATTTCACCCCAAGCAAGGCAGAAATATCACTTGTGTACCTGGGGTTAAAGTGAAAGAAAAAAGTTACAGGGAATTGAGAGAAAAGATAAGAGATGGATGGGAATCAAGTACATAAAAGATGGCAGTTGATGTTGCATTTAAACTCTTACTATCAGGGAAGCAAACAAATTGAAGTAAATTCCACAAATGGGAAGTGTGAGAAAAGAAACTATTAGAGTAAAAGCAGCAATTACATTTAACTATTTCTATGGTAAAATGGTGGGACCTTGATGCCAATCTACTAGCACAAATACACATGTTCAGAGTACCAAGGAAAAAAGATCGTCAGAGCAGTTTCCTAGAAAATACTTGTAGAAAAGACAGAGAGAAGCAGCATCATGTCGATGAGAAAGTGACTGGAGGTGGGCTGCCAAGTCAGTATCAGCCCCTCCTTTGAATTTTGTTGAGAACCTGAAGATGTCTAGCATGAGCACCTGACCAAATATGGCAACATGATTCATTGAATGGATGAATGGTAGATTTATAAATATGCAGAATGTATTCAGATGAAAAGAATTCTCCTGGATGTCATATAGTGAACCAACCTTCCTAACTGTAGATGTATCTATGGATTCAATGAAGTCATTTGATCTCATCTGAGAGAGTGAGACCAAGAAGTTGCAGTGCATTACTTTCTAGGAGACTAGCACCATTCATTCTAATGGTAGGCAGGAGTGATTCTCTATAAAAGAGCATTTTTGATTTAGAGGCATTAAAATTTACTCTTAATTTTCTACCCCATTCAATCACAGATTGGAGGTCCCTTTGAAGTTCAGCAGCCAGGTTACTTTGTCAGCCTTGGCAGATTTCTTACTGAGATGGGCATAAATGGTGATGTTATCAGCATAAATGCAAACTTGGGAACTGATTACATCAGAAAGATCATTAGTAAAGATAAAAAAACATAGGACCTAGGAGAGAGCCATGAGGGATGTCTGTGTTTGTATGAAAGGATCTGGAAGCTTGCCCAATCAAAATAATTTTCATTTCATAATTTGATAAGAACCAATTGGATTAAATCAAACGATCATTCAGAAATACCATTGCTCTGGAGCTTGCACATAAAGCCAGCATGCCAAACCCTGTCAGATACTTTTAAGGTATCAAAAGTAACAGCTCAAGCATTGCCGTTCTTATTAAAAGCATGGTATATATATTCAGTGATGGTTGCTAACGCATCAGTAGTAGAAGCCATATTGTTTGTCTGAGAGAAGGTTAGGGGACATAGAGGCATTTCACCATTGATACTAGCCTTGAATATCTTGCCAAAACATGGTAAGTGGCTAACAGGTCAATAATTAGAGGGATTAGAGGGATCCACAGAATTCTTAAAAACAAGAACTACAGAGGCAACAGTTATAAAGTTTGAAGAGGACTAGAACCAGCTGATCGGCATATTACTTTAGGATTATGGCTGGAATTAGATCACCTTCACTTTCCTTATGGGAGTCAAGCTTAGAAATTATGTTAGAGACCAGAGACAAGGTTTATATATATATATATATATATATATATATATATATTACTCAATTGAGCCTCAGTTCTAGGTGGGAAATTGGGTGTGGGTATTCCAGATAAGTCAAGTGTGGAATTGGATAAGAGTTTGCAAGCAAAGCACTTGACCTTGTCTGCTGTGGATGTGAGGATTTGAATTGATTGAATAGAGGAGGGATCAAAGGTTTTCTTTTGTTCTGTACAATTTTGCTGAGTCATCAGTAATTTGTGAAACCAAACTTGCAAGATGTTATCATTGATTTGTTTTATCAGCAAACAATAGCTTAACATCATTTGAGACATGCTTATATTTATTACAAGCAGAGAAAAAGAGGCGCCTATTGTGATTATTGTGTCAGTCCAGTAAAGATAGAAAAAGTGATTCCTGTGGGTGATGGCAGCTGAGCAAGCAAAAGAGAACCAAAGAGATGAACTAGGTTTAAATAAAAATTTTCTAGATGGGATGAAAGTATTAATGCCTACTTTCACCAAGGAGGAGACTTCAGAGGTGCAAACTTGAACAAGGAGACTAAAAACTTTGTTCCAAGAGACATTGCAAAAGAATTCACAGAATGAGGCCCAGTATGATATTTGCTGGTAAGGGGTTCATGGATGGAGAGGGAGTAAAAAATGGCATTTACTGACACCACAGCATGTTCAGAATTGCCAAGATGGCAGAGTTGTATAACATGGCATAAATCTGAGATAAAAGGAACAGAACTAGAAGAAAAGAATGTTTATTGGGATTACTGGGGAAACACATGCGGAATTCAATGACTTGTGTGAGCGACTGAGTGATTGAGATGTTCAGTGTTTGGACCAGAGTTTTCCAGGCTTTTGAAATGATGGGCATTGAAATCACCAAACACCAATATATTAGCAAATGGGAGTGAAAAGTAATAGCTTGTCTATATTTTCAGGAATAATATCTAGAATGAACCAGTAAGGAAAGGAACGGAAGTAGTAGATAAAGAAGCGATAGCTGAGTTTAGCAGAGATAGACGGTGGCACATGTAGGGGTGGACAGGAAATTTAGGAGAGGTTTCCCTAGCTAGAGGGAGATGTTTGCTGACATAATCACTCGCACCATGCATTTAGACATTAGAGTCCTTCCTAAAGTGTGGAAGGTATCCAGGAATTGAGAAATCAGACAAGGAAATTGTACAGTTGAAGTTACTTTCACAGAAATCTTGGATATCACGAGACTTTTGTAGAGGAATGATTCCACACTGTAAAAGTTGGTAAGGATACCATAGACATTAAAGAAAGAGACATTGAGGGGTTTAGGTGTTTTTTGTTTAGCTGATTAAGTTTTGTATCTTTGATTATGTGTTGTCATGATTTAGTTCTATCAGTAAAAAGGGGCCTAGAGTAGCATTAGCAGTTGGTCATCACATGCAACAGGTGTAGGAAAGGAATTAGCGCACACTGCATTTATGTATATATATATATATATATATATATATATGTATGTATAAGTATATAGAGGGTGCGATGGATAAATTTTTACCATTTTACATTTTTAATTTCATGTATGTGTGTTGTGTGTTTTTGATTTTGTTGACTGCACACTATAGTAGAGTTAGTTGGGCACCTTCTGCAGGAAAACCAGCACCATGGTGCAATTCACTCCTCCAGAAATTTGGAAATGGATATGTGTAAATAAGTGTGTGTGTGTTTGTGTGTTTTCACTTTCTTGTAAGGTAGCAATCTTCAGCAAGCAATAGTTTTCTTTAAATGAAAATTACTTATATTTTTAAATTTAGAATTCTTTGCATATCATTTTTTCTTATCAAAAAAATTACACTCTTTCACATTGCTTTTAAAATATTTAATGTCTGAAGATAGTAAATTAAACCACAAAAACATTGCTATGAACTATACACAATATACACAAACCATAGACTAGTGAGAATGTAAAAGGTGGAGAGGGAAGCAAGTGTCATTTAATCATTTTTTTCTTTCAAAGAATAAATCTTAATTGGTAAATTATCTTTGCTTTCTAAGAATAAATGCCACTTGGTAAAATTTTTGCCTGTTTATTTTTGTGTTCAGCTTTAAATGTCTATGTTGAAAATAATTGGTAATGACAAATCCACAATTTGAAGAAAAATGTCTCTTCATTATTGCTTGAACCAACACAAGTTGAAAATGTTTTCATATGATTTACTATATTAGCTACTATTACTTCACAATCTCACTGTAACTCTATATTCTTACTACGAAAATCTCTTTAAATGTTTACAGGATTTTAATGATATCATTTTCAACTAATTTTTTTCTCATTTTAATACTCTTTCTCTTCCTGCCTTTTCAGATTATTATCATATTCAAAGACTGATATTAATGATTTAGATATTTTTCTGTATTTATAATAATTAGTCACAAAACTAAGTTTAAGTAACAGCAGCAGCAACAACTAAAATGGGTTGCACATGTAGCATGTAAGAGACACTAATGCAAGATGCTAATGTTTCACAGTACTTCAAAAGGCAAAGAAAGAAACACCCACCAATACTGGAAAGAGCAATAACAGCTACTGAACTTGATAAATCTATTTTCCTGAAAGATTGTTTTAAAAGAAAGAATTTATGAATTACAACTGAAAAGAAATCTCCCATCAATACTGGAAAGAGCAATAACAGCTACTAGGCTATTTTTTAAAGAGAAAGATAAATTTTAACTGAAAGATGCAGTTTGCTCATTCAATGAATACTGAGTGTTTATTTATAAAGAAATGGCTAATATATGACTAATAATACATAACAAAAGCATAGAACATATTAAATGGGACTTATCTAAATAACAAGAAACAGTTTATAGCTTATTACTCTAAAATGAGTCATTCTATTAGTCTAGATATCTGGTAATTTGTAATGGTAACTTACTAGTGTTTGATACTCATAAAGAGAATATTTAAATATGTTTATATACACCAAAAAATTTTTGACCATATAATAAAATACGCAAGATGTCAATCAGCGAGAACCATCAACAGATTGTCAATCAAGATGTCCAAACTCCCTAACTGAATTAAATCACCTCGCATTGAAATTGCTTCTTTTTTTATCTTATTTAATTGTCTCTAATTTCAAATGTCTTTTGTTTCCTCAACTTTGATCATTTAATTGTTGTAAACAAGTGTAACTAGACTTGAGGAAGTCATTGCACTGATTAAAGTTTGTCAGTATTTTATTTTTTCCATTCTTTTCTACTGTTCTATATTTTATTTCTACTCACTTTTCCAAAACCATTTGCTGATTTGTTAAAAAGCAGAATGCAAAAGTCTACTGAAGATTACTGAGAAGTTAAGATAAAAAATGAAACATATTGAAACAAACTAAAGTGAATTAATTTTTTTCAGTTTGCCAAGAATAAATCAAAAGTTTATTTTAAATGCTTTCATATTATACACCCTAAAGACTAAAGAGATTTTCTTTTTAGTTTTCATAATAGAAAGTCACTTTTTTATCATCCTCTATTTTCCACTTCCATGGACATTATTCCATCTTTTTACTTTAAACATTTTTCTCTTGTATATCAAATACTATTCAATGCTATTTATTGGACTCATTTGTTACATCTTAACTTTTAATATAGTTAAATAACATTTTGTATCAGTTACTATTGATTGGTTTTTGTCGAAAAAATTATTCCATCTTGTTATGTAATGTGCATATTTGTTGCATTTTTTTTTAAAAATTTAAGTTGCCTACTTTGTTCCTTCTTTTAGATATTATTTTAAAAAAATATTTATTTGTACATATTCAAGGTAAAAAATTGTATCTTAGCCTAGAACTATTGAATCTTTTCTGTTTAGAAGCTATTATAATTATTTAACTTAAATTTATATTATTATCATGACCATATTTAAAATCCTCATCTCTTAATGCCCACCATCCTCAAAACAAAACAGTGTACATTAATACTGGATTTTTATTTTTTTAATTTATAGTGACTGTTAATAGGTTAATTCAACTCTTTTGGAGTTTATGATTGTTGTTTCCTGTTAAATTTACTAAAATGTGTTTTATGTTTGTTGCATTTTTAAATTAGTGAAAGTTTTGCATGATTTCCATTCAACTTTTTACACACTTCCTTCTGGTTAGATTCTGTTTGGTTCATTAAAATCATTTTTAAACATAACAATTTTACTGTTTTTTATAATATCAAGTCATATTATGTTTTACAGATTGTTAAATATCATACAAACGTCCATCACTCCAATGTACACAATATGCTATTTACTTTTATTAGATATTATCAGAAAGATGATTTACTTGATCCTGCATATAAAATAAAATAATAGAAAAATAAATAATACTTAATATTATTAAAAAATCTTCAATTATTCTGTAACATTACCAACATTAAATTATATATAGTTTATTTGAATCAGATTTCATTTTGTAAGGAAATATTTGCTAAATACCTCTGTCTATACCAATATTTATATTTTAATATTTTCAGTTAAAATATCTATTAAATTTTCTTTTCTTTTAAGTATTTTTACTTTCATTTTATTTCATTTATTATAAACTATTTTTTAAAGTTATAACTTATGATATTTATACCAAAAATGAATTTAGTCACTATTTTTGAATGTTGAATATTTGAAGATTGTATGTTAACTCTGGTAACCGATAAGAGGAAACAGAAAATGTAAGGCATGAATGAAGCATAAAAAATACTTGGCTTCTCTATTATTTCATTACCCTCATCATCAGCTCAATTACTTGTTAGCCAGTAGTTAGACTTTATTTTTGTTTAGTATCTGAACTTCTTGAAAAAAGTAAACAATTTTTAATTGTCTATATTTCTGACATGAGGTATTTATATTATTTACAATGTTCAAACTGTTGTTTTCATCTTTATTGTCATATTCACAATGTGTTGGCTATTTTTACACTCCAATAATCTTCAGGTGACTGGAATTTTGAACTGAACCCTCAAGGTCACATGGCTCAGTGGATAAAAGTGTTGGTTAGATTCAGTGACTTAACCCAAAGAGTTGTGAGTTTAATAACTGTGAACAGTAGTGGCAAAAAAAGCATGTTGAGTTAAATTGTAGCGTAAGGAGATGGTTAATGTTTCTTTGATTCAACCTTGTGTCAGACATAACCAAACTCCCTACAGCTTACAGGATTTATGCGGAATTATCATCATCAGAATTATCAGAAGGTTAGGTTGTAGGCAGGATGGAATGTGTGGAATAATGTAAGAATAAAATATACATTTTTCATGTTAAAATAGAAATTTATTAAAACGAAAGAATAACATTATTAAACATTATAGAAAAATTATTAAGAAGTTCAGGGTAGAGTTCATATTCAATGATAAAGTTATGGGTATCAAGACTTGTAGAAAATGTTCGTAGTAGTAATTGTTGAAAGAGTATATGTATACGTACATATGTATGTATTCAGTAGAAATGTCTTTGGATGGAGAAATAAAAGGAATCAGAAGATGGAAAGAGAAAAAAAGACAAATGTTTGGGTCAGCTTGAAGCTTCTCTTGTTACATTTTAGCTTGTTGCTTTTGCAGCTTCCATCCCCTGACTGACTCACTGACACTGATCAGGTCTCTTTTATTGCCATTAGATTTTTGTACTAACTCATGAAGTCCTCAAGTCTTGCATGTGGCTCCCATGGCTCAAAAATCAATTTAACACCTACTTGTGAATTCTGGGTTTGTTTTTTTCTTTAAGCACATAGTTAATCTTTTTTCTATTTGGGAAAACCAGGATTTCACATGTCATTGTGAATTTTTGTAAAAGTGAAGATGAAGGTTGATTTTAATTAATTTCTTATCCACTGCAAAATATAAATAACTAAAACATCTGTAAGTGGTATGACTCGTAGAATGAGAACAATCTACCCTAGTGATCAAAATAAAGAGTTCAGTCCAAAATTTCAGTCACCTGAAGAAGGTCGAAGCATACAATGGCTGAAACATTGTGAATATGACAATAAAATGAGGACAACAACCTGAACAATGTAAATAAATTTTTATTGGTTTAAAGATATGATTATAAGTAAATTATCTTTTTTGTAAATTGTAATTTACTTTTTTAATTGAAAGAAGAATGTTCACTTCAACACCCCTAAATGCTTGAAGTTCTTGGGATATGAAATTTAATTATTGCTCATAAAATACATATTTATTAAAATGACAGGAAAGGGCATGTTTATGAAGTTTTGGCTGTTGTACACTCCACTGTAGGAATTTTAAATCAAACTCTTTATTCCAATCACTAGGGTATAACATTCTCATTCCATGTGCAATGTCACTTCCAGATGCCCTGTAGTTATCTTTCTTTAACTCAATTCTCTAATTTATTTGTTTACCACTGCTGTAGCCAGGTATTGAAATTACAACTCTTTGAGTCAAGTCACTGGAACTAACTAACATCTATATCTCCTGGGTTTATGTGTCCAATGGTCAAAATAATGGTCAAAATATCCCCTGGATTTATGTATCCAATGGTTCAAAATTCCTAGCATCTGAAGAAGGCCGGAGCATACAATGGCCAAAATGTCAGAAACATGGCAATAAAGATGAGGACAACATTCTGAATAGTGTAAATAATGTAAATACTACCATAATTTGAAGGATTTTTTCCTAGCAGAAATCTCTTTGACTAGACTTAACTAAGTTAAAACTTAGCAAGTCACTAACCTAATTTTTTTTCTTTTTTTTTTTCAATTGGAGTAGATAGACTAAACTATCGCCCGGTTCACACTCCACCCACATCTATTGAATAAGTGAAGAGGCTCATCTCTTGTTCCTTGTTTAGGATGTGGTTTCCGGCTTTCTCGTTTCCAATCTTTTCACTGTTTTCTTTCTTTTTTTTTTTCAATTGGAGTAGATAGACTAAACTATTGCCCGGTTCACACTCCACCCACGTCTATTGAACAGGTGAAGAGGCTCATCTCTTGTTCCTTGTTTAGGATGTGGTTTCCGGCTTTCTCTTTTCCAATCTTTTCATTCCTACGTAGCCCCCCTGTGCTTCAGTGGCGTTACCGCCTTGCTCGGGGTGATATGATTAAAAAAAAAAAAAATTAAGAAGTATAGACAATTACTGAGAGGAAAGGAATAAAAAAAATCTATTTTTGCTATATAATGGCAATTCAAAAAAGAAAAGAAAAAAGAACAAAGATAGAAAAAAAGAAAATGCTGTCCTGTTCTCATTTCGTCAGTAAATTAAAAGAAGGGCTGTTGGGTCTTAAATTGATCTGCTTACAATATTGTTGCCGGCACTCACTCACTCACTCACATCCACATATAGGGATCATCATCTGCTCTTCTTATTCTTTTCTCTCCCTCAGTGGTAGTGGTAAAGATGGCTGTGAGTCAATGAGAGTTTGACAAGACCATTCAAATGAATTTGATTTTGGTCGACATGACAGAGAAGTCCACACACTTGGTCAGAAGTGCCTTCCATGCAGCTCAAAGGGATTGAGACAAGTGAGATCTGGCCTACAATAGAGTTATACATATTTTGGTATATTATTACTATATGTGCATTTCTTATCATCAGTCTGGAAATTTGCTTCCCTACTTCTAGTCATGATGCATATTTCATCAATTGAGCTCTGAAAGGAGAAAAATGAGAAATCTGGTTTTATTTTGTCATCTGTTGTTTTTTTTCTTTTTCTCCTCTTTTACTTTTTGTTTTTAATTGTCATTTATGTTGATTATACCTTTTCGTTTTTCTCTCATTTTGATCTCATTTTAATAAATATGTCTCTTTTAACACCACTGAATGCTTGAAAATATTCAAATTATGAAAAGCCTAGAAATAAAATGTGTATAACTCTTACTTGTTTTTCTCTTTCTCAGCAATAAGGTGTCCAATCCTACACTCCCCACTTAATGGTTATATGTCGGGAAATGGTAACACGTTCAATACAGTGTTGAAGTTTTCCTGTAAAGAAGGATTTAAAGTGGTAGGATCAACGGAAAGGCGATGTATGTCTGATGGTCAGTGGAGTGGACAGCCCGCAAGGTGTGAAGGTGAGTAAAAGATGACAAACTGGAAGTCATAAGAAAAACACATTACTTTTATATTATTTCTTGTTTTATTAGTATTTATACTTAAATTATTAAAATAATGAGAAAATATAATGAATTTTATAACACTCTGCTTATTCTGCCATTAATTATTTTTCAGTATTTTATCTAAAATTATGAATTTTCTTCCACTTCCACTTTTCTTCTATTTCATTGTTCAGGATTTCATTTGAAAGTGTTGTTGACCATATCTATTAAATTTGTGCAGACTTCTCTGTGTAAACAACAAGAATAAGTGTTAGGGCTTAATATATACATATATATATATATATATATATATATATATATACACATACAGGGTGTGATGGATAAATTGTCATCCTTTTATCTTTTTCATTTTGCACATGTGTATTGTTTTAGATTTTGTTAATTAAAAGTATAGTAGGGTCAATTGGATGCTTTCTGTGAGAAAAAGAGCATCATGATGCAATTCCATCTGCTAGAAATTTGAAAACAGCATGAAGTACTGCTTGAAATATATGTCAGAAGCTCCAATACAAACATTTCAGAGTGTTTAGCTGACAATACAGAGGATTTTGGAAAGTGTTGGGTGAGTTTAATGGTGATTAGAAAGGTACAGTAGATCAGAAAAATAACTTTGATTGTTCTGATAAGAAAAGAACTCCTGAATTTGCTGATGAGGGCCTCAGATTCAACATAGAGGCCTACATCAATTACCTTGAGAAGGAAGTGTTGCCCTGAATCAAAAGTGTGGCTACTGAAAGAACCTATAGTATTTTTCAATATTTCTGAGATGAGGTAGTATTTACAGTATTTAGATTATTCGAACTATTGCTCTCATATTCGTTGCCATTTGTACAATGTTTCAGCTGTTGTATGTTCCAGCCTTCTTTGGATGCTAAGAATTTTGAACTGAACACTTTATTACAATCACTTTGGTATATTGGAGAAAATACAAAGGATCTGTGGTCCATATAACAGCAGGACAATCTTCAGAAGTTGTTCTACACTTTGCAGGTATCTCTCCCGAGTAAAACTCCCAACAGAGGAGGACATGACTAAGGACTGTGTGTACGCCATTCCATGTAGCTGTGGAAAGAAATATAAAGGAGAAATAGACTCTCTCCTTAAGGTAAGGCTACAAGAACATTACAAGGTTGTAACACGAGGAGAGATAGAAAAATCAGGTATAGTTGACAAAATATGGAGAGAGAAAGGAGATCACAGCCTCCTATGGGATGAAGTTGAAGTAATAGATAGAGAATGCCACTGGAAACTATATAAACTTAAGGAATCAGCACATATACTAGGCTACAAAAATCTCATAAGCCGACCAAGCATAGAGATGAACACAATATGGGAACCAGTAATAGGCAATGCCAGTATCAATACAGCAAATGAGCTCTGATAAAAAAAAAAAATGCTAGAGAAAACCATTAACATCAAAAACTTGCAATTTGAAGTCTGGTAAAAAACTGTTACTGAACATTAGGTTTATAAGGACACATGATCTAGTAGTTAGTTCCTGTGACTTGACCCAAAGAGTTGTGAGTCCAATACCAGGCTACAGCAGTGGTGAACAAGTTACTTACAGGGTTAGAGGGAGATAACTCATGACTACCCAAAGAAGCACTATTACACAAGGAATGGAGTTTATATACCCCAGTGTAATTGTTATAAAGGGTTTGATTCGAAATTTCTAGCAGCTGAAGAAGGCCAGAGCGTACAATGGCCAAAACGTCATATAAATGGCAACAAAGATGGCAACAAAGATGGCAAGGAGAACTGTCAAATGATTTCTATGACCACCTTCTGGCCACCTAACTCTTCTGGTTGTAATCCCCTTCATTATTATGTATGGGGTGCAGTGAGAGACCGACAAAATTACTTGTAACATCAAAGGTGAAGAATTATGGCAACATTCACCGACTTGAACAAGGAGACCATCCAGAAGAGATGGAAGAGATTCCAAAATTGTCTTGAGGCTGTATGAAGCCAATGTTGATTTTATTGTATCAATATACACTTTAGCATTTTAAGATATTTTTTGTAATTTTGGTAAATATATCTCTTAATATAAGATGTCAGTGTTATTTTCATTTTTGTGTAAATCAGACCATATATATATATATATATATATACCTATGATAATTGTGTATTTGGGCAGTAAGTGACTAATAATTAGGCATTTTAGTTATTTTTCTTGTCTTTGTACAAGTGTTTTTTTTTTAGAACACAAAATTTGTAAAAACTTCATTTTTGAACACTTTCAGCTATTCTTTTAGTCATTATCAAGGGTGATTTTTATTTTATATTTTTAACTGAATGTGTGGATTTTTTATGTAAGTGCTTGAAATTATGGGAATGTTTTATTTTCCAAACATGGTCAGCACATTATGGCCATATTTGTAGTTAATGTTATTGAGTGTTGGCTTTTCCTTTTTTTTATTATTAGGGCTTTCATTATTTTTAATATTTTTTACCAAAGGATAAGGCTATTGTACTTGTATTTTTTACTATTATGGTTCAGATTAAGTTTTGTAAGTTTTCATGTGTGTTGAAATGAATTCTAATTTAGCTATGGTCATGTAGGTGTAATGTGAGTCATCTAGTCAGTCATATGATCAATGTAATTATTCAAAAGTTTGGTTTGATCAGGAATACAGTTACTTAGAAAGCATTTAAACTTGTAAATGTTGTTGGTTCTTTATAGTTTTGATTTTGTAAATGTAATAGATAATTAATTTAATTTTCTTGTTCAGGTTGAATGGGATTGTGTATTTCTTTATTATATTTCTAAGAAAAAATTTGTCTTACAGTTAACATATTTGGCTTTTGTAGAAGATGTTAATGTTATTGATTTTATCTTTATGTTCAGTATCACTATTAGTCACTTTAGAAAGGAATAGTCTAAACTGGTGGTTGATGAGGTAGTTAGTTGTTAACTAGTGTTTGTTTTACATTATTGAGTTCTTTAAGGGAAAGGGGATGAGAGGATGAATTTTCATGTGCTCACTTTAGGAAATTTTTTATAACTAGTATTTCATCTCTTAACACTCATTCACTCTTAAAATTAAGGTGGGTTTCTGATGAGGGGTTTATTGTATCATGAAGTTGTGAATGTGTTACAACTGAATTTTACAAAAACATGTAAAAATGGGATTTTTTTTTACTAGGTTTACAAGTAAAAGTAAGGCTGGATTTTTCAAATGTGGTTTTGAGATTATCAGTTTCTTATTTGTTTTTTACTAAAATAAACATATCTTCTACTTAGCAGAAATTTATTTTGTGTTTATGAACTTCTTCAAATATTGTGTTTATGAACTTGTTTAAATATTGTGTTTTCTATGTGCAACATGTAGCAATTGAAGAAGCAGAAAGCGAGTGAATTTTCTATGCTAACATTATTAGTTTTGGTGTAGATATTACCATTATGGTCATAGAAGGGGAATTTAGTTGTGCAAGTATGCAAATTTTTTTCCGGATACTTAGTTTGATGGATGGACATGGATTGGAATTATATTTATACAAACACACACACACACACACACACACACACACACACACACACACACATATATATATATATATATATATATATAAACACACATCCATTTATACATACATACATACATATATATATGGTTAATGGTTGACAAGAGCAGGGTATTGCCAATGCATTCACATGTTGTATCTAGAAAATTATGCATATATATATATATATATATATATATATATATTAGTATATTATTAATGTATGTGTATATCCTATACTCATTGCATATGTTTGCCTACCTACCTTTTTCATTGTTGTTTACATCAATTTTATTTCCTCGATAAGGCTCTGAAGAGAGAACAATGGTAACTGATCATCTTTTTTATTTATTTTCTCTCTTTTTTTGGTGGGGTGGGCTATACCATTCTTTTCTTTCTTTTCCTTTTTTTCTCTCATTTTATAGAATATGTCTGTTTTAATGCCAATAATTCAGTTTTGTTCATGTTGAAAAATCATGATGTGGTTCAATATTTTAGTTTAATCAGCAGTATTGATTTTGTTTATTAATATTGAATTATGAACCTAATATGAGAATATAATGTAAATAAATCCAAAATGTTAGTGAAATAAAGTGATTTTTTATCATTGTTATAAAAAGTAAATTGCCTGAATATCCAGTTATAACTTATAGAAGTAAATAGACAACTAAAAGATTTATAGGTAGCTGCATGTCCTTATTACAAGTAACAAAGAATAAGGTAAATTATATATATTTTAAGAAAATATCTAACACAATAAACTTGCCGAGGTTATTTTCATTGAATCTTATTGTAAAAAATTTAAAGATTTAAAAAGTATTAAAATATTTTGATAAATTATGTCATTTCGGACTATATCTTTAGAAGTGGTAATCAACTTGATATTATACAAAGTGGTAATAATTTTGCTATTATATTTTGAACCCTTTCTTTATAAAATAAGTGGATACAAATTTGTAATATTTTAACTGATTTTTTAAAGGATTTATGCTTTTTTCAATCAATATGAGAGTAGAATGTTTCTTAGAAACAGTGCACTATCTTCTATAATTCTGTCAGCTATACTTCTTTGTGTATCTTTCAAATATCTACTTATAACATTATGTTTAACAAATTTATAACAGAGAGAGTTTCTTCAATTTATTTTGTTGAATTGCATGAAAACCTTCATCATAAATTCAATAAAGTGTTTTTGTAAAGAATCTGACCTCATAGTTCTGATTAGATGGAGAATAGTTTAGGGTTTTTAAAAGAGTTCACAGAAATGCTCTTGCCAGGAATAAAACTTTAGAGGTGAACAAACGCTTAGAAGTCCACAGTGGAGGTGAATTTACACTTGATAATGTGAGAGTAAAATTTTCTGGATAATATATCCTAGCAGAACACCTAAATGATTGTGAGGGCCTCAAGTTAAGTTGTTCATGGACAACTTATTTAAAACAAATGAGTCATTAAGTGAACAAATGGTTCACCTCTGAGCAAAAAGATCTAGATATTTTTTGGCATCATATTTAATTCTTACATTGCAATGTATTGCTGGAATTTGTTGCTGTGGGTGTTACTATCTGATTCAACATTGTATTTGTAATAACTTTCCTGTAATTTGTAAAGATTTTAATCTTGCAACTGAAAACATTTAGAAAATCAACCCCCTCATCATGCAATATAGTAACTTTTAGAAAAAATATTTATAATATTCCCAAGAATATCTAGGATTTGTATTCATAGTTGTCATTCATAAAGAATCTATTTCTCAATGTTTACTCTGTGTAAAGATATTTTGTAATGATTCAAATGAAGCCATCTAAATTGAAAAACCATTTAAACAGAATGCACAGAATTTACTCAAAAAAAAAAGAAAAAAGGAAAGAAATGTCCAGTATTTCAAAACATTAAAAGAGAAAATAAATATTCCCTCATAATGTCATCAAATCTCATATATCCAAGGAAGATAGTGTGTTAGCGCCTTACAATATCTTTTCACTTATTGCCAATAAGAAAGGTTCATATTATTGAATAGCAGATTGTGTCCACTGTAAATTAAATAATGAAAATTCTTTTAAAAAATGCATCTCCAACACTGAAGTGCATTTCGTTAAGTAGCAACATGATGCAATGTAATATAAATGAAATGGCAAATAAAAAAGTGCCAATTGCCTGAAAAAACAAAAATCACTTTTCAACTGGCTGAGTAAACATGTGAAGGGAACAATATTATTAAGGCTCTAGTGAGATATGATAACCCTTGAAAAATTTGTGTTATTCACAAAATTTTTATTGCCTAAAAACTGACTCAGAATATGAGACAATGTTTAAAAGTCAAAACTATTTACATAAAAAGGACATTTCCATTATTAATATTACATTAAAAGCATTTCAAAAGACAAAACACGTAACAGTATTGTTTCCATTTTATCGCTAAAAAGTGTGATCCTAATCAAATAAATCAGACACATTTTGGGGCCAACTAGTTGATTTTCATCAAGAAATTTACCCAAGAATTGGAATCCCTACTTAATATATAAAAGTTTGTATATTTACAGTTTTAATGATAATAACAAATTTTGATCAAGTTATCAGAAAACAAACCTTTTCTAATAGAAAGTTCCATAAGCATATGAAAAATATTTAATTTCTCAAATGTTCAAAAGTTGTGTTTCTAAAATGTGCTTGTAAACACTATAGTGCAACAATATATGAAATAGAAAAATGTATTTCAAAAATTAAAGATATTTTTGTCACCAAGAATTTCAAAAACTTTCAAATTGGAGGAGATTAAAAACTTTAAAGAATGAATACTTCACTTGATTTTTCTCATTTCTCTTTCTTATTATTAATGCATTAAAAATATTTATCTTTAAAAAATCTTGGCATCTTATTATCCAGCTTTTTCATATTTTCATTAAGTTTTTTTATTTTTGAAAAAAAAAATGCTTTATCTTCTTGGCTTACTGAACTGTTTTATTATTGCTTATCTGTTCATCTATACTTAAGAAAAAAATTCTCCATAGCTTAAATATTTTACTCTTTTTGACTTAATACAGATTTTAAACTTGTAAATACTTTTATGACTTCATGATTAATTTTTGAACTGTAAACAAAGCATTATTACATTTTATTGTTCTTTTTCCCAAGAGGAGTTTTATTAAGAGATCATTTTTTTATGTATATTTAAGTTTTTAGAAGTTCAACTGATTTCTTAATTTTTTTTAGTATTTGTTAATACCTCAAAGTTATTTTTTAATCTGACTGCAGCAACTATTTCCAAATATTTTAATTCCCTGATAAGATACAATGTATTTATATATGCATATAATGAGATGTATATTTATACTAATATTAAAAGATATTTGTATACTATTCTGTTAATATATCTATAAAGAGATGCGTTCATTTTCCTCATTACTCATACACACACATCACACACACACACACACACACACACACACACACACAAGATCTGTATGTATATTTAGGCATAGGATGTGCGTTGTGGTGCAGTGGATATTGGCTCGGAATGAGAAATTGGGGAGCCGAGTTCAAATTCCAGTTGAATTCATTGCATTCACTTACGCGCAAATACCCTTGGGAAAGGTCTTAATTCCGTCTCTTCCTTCCAGTTATGGGTTAAATAACAGGACAGATTGGGTTCTATAGCCTTGGCTGGCAACCAATCTACTGCAGAAAGCAATGGCAATCTACTGCGGGACAATCTTCTGCCCAGTCAGTCATGTCTCTTTTGAGACATGATCGCCCAAGCGTGTTTCACGTATAGCACTTAACTGACTGATCTTCATTCATAATATCTTCATTCATAATATAAACATGTTTATATTGATCTTTTCATTCTCTAATCAGTTTCTTGATAAAATTCATCAAGGAAGGCACCATAGTTTTTTCTACCCAAGTACTTTTGATCTCCTCAAACATTTCATAGCTGCAATGGATAAATTTAAAATAATTATATTAAAGCATGTTTATATGTTTTTTAAAAAATCATCATCATAACAAAATGCAGATTTTATAACATTTAAAATAAATTTGTTTTTGTAATTTATCCCTAAGAAAAATCTTGGAGAAGACAGAAAAAACTATGGCACTTTCCTTGATGGACTTCATTTTAACATCAAGAAACTGATTAGAAAATTGGAAAGGACCAGTATAATAATAGACATAATATGTCTACATTCAATGAAACATGTTTTTAATATATATATATATATATATATATATATATATATATATTTATTCAGGAAAATTCTGGTGATTAACAAAATAGAATTAACAACTGACATATTTTAATTTATTTGTTTGAACATTATTTTTAATCAATAGTCATATTTAAGTAGATATTCTGTTTTTAATTAAACAGGGCATTTATATATATGTTTCTACCAGCCTGTTTATTTACAAGAAATTTTGTTCCAAAAATATGTGTCATTCTGTTTAATTAAA
>JBBBDQ010000490.1:6712500-6715579 GCA_037127315.1 Ascarosepion bandense | reverse complement strand
TATATAGATAATGAAAAAAACTGAGATAGATAGAGATAGATAGATAGATAGATAGATAGATAGATAGATAGATAGATAGATAGATAGATAGATAGATTATGAAAAAACTGAGATAGATAGATAGATAGATAGATAGATAGATAGATAGATAGATAGATAGATAGATAATGAAAAGACTGAGATAGACAAATTGATAGATAGATAATGAAAAGACTGAGATAGATAGATAGATAGATAGATAGATAGATAGATAGATAGATAGATAGATAGATAGATAATCAACAGACATGATAGATTGATAGATAGATAGTTAGATAGATAGATAGTTAGATAGATAGATAGATAGATAGGTAGATAGATAGATAGATAGATAGATAGATAGATAGATAGATAATGAAAGAAGACTGAGATAGATAAATTGACAGATAGATAAAGAAAGACTGAGATAGATAGATAGATAGATAGATAGATAGATAGATAGATAGATAGATAGATAGATAGATAGATAATGAAAAGACTGAGATAGATAGATAGATAGATAGATAGATAGATAGATAGATAGATAGATAGATAGATAGATAGATAGATAGATAATGAACAGACTGAGATAGATAAATTGATAGATAGATAATGAAAGACTGAGATAGATAGATAGATAGATAGATAGATAGATAGATAGATAGATTATGAAAAACTGAGATAGATAGATAGATAGATAGATAGATAGATAGATAGATAGATAGATAGATTATGAAAAAACTGAGATAGATAGATAGATAGATAGATAGATAGATAGATAGATAGATAGATAGACAGACTGAGATAGATAAATTGATAGATAGATAATGAAAAAACTGAGATAGATAGAGAGATAGATAGATAGATAGATAGATAGATTATGAAAAAACTGAGATAGATAGATAGATAGATAGATAGATAGATAGATAGATAGATAGATAGATAGATAATCAACAGACTGTGATAGATAGATAGATAGATAGATAGATAGATAGATAGATAGATAGATAGATAGATAGATAGATAGATAATGAAAAGACTGAGATAGATAAATTGACAGATAGATAATGAAAGACTGAGATAGATAGATAGATAGATAGATAGATAGATAGATAGATAGATAGATAGATAGATAGATAGATAGATAGATTGTAACTGAGATAGATAGATAGATAGATAGATAGATAGATAGATAGATAGATAGATAGATAGATAGATAGATAATGAAAAAGACTGGGGATAATTAAATTGATAGATAGATAATGAAAAGACAGATAGATAGATAGATAGATAGATAGATAGATAGATAGATAGATAGATAGATAGATAGATAGATAGATAGACAGACTGAGATAGATAAATTGATAGATAGATAATGAAAAGACTGGGATAGATAGATAGATAGATAGATAGATAGATAGATAGATAGATAGATAGATAGATAGATAGATAGATAGATAGATAGACAGACTGAGATAGATAAATTGATAGATAGATAATGAAAAGACTGAGATAGATAGATAGATAGATAGATAGATAGATAGATAGATAGATAGATAGATTATGAAAAAACTGAGATAGATAGATAGATAGATAGATAGATAGATAGATAGATAGGTAAGATTAGAAAAACTGAGATAGATAGATAGATAGATAGATAGATAGATAGATAGATAGATAGATAGATAGATAGATAGATAATGAACAGACTGAGATAGATAAATTGATAGATAGATAATGAAAAAACTGAGATAGATAGATAGATAGATAGATAGATAGATAGATAGATAGATAGATAGATAGATAGATAGATAGATAGATAGATAGATAGATAGATAATGAAAAGACTGAGATAGACAAATTGATAGATAGATAATGAAAAAGACTGAGATAGATAGATAGATAGATAGATAGATAGATAGATAGATAGATAGATAGATAGATAATCAACAGACTGTGATAGATAGATAGATAGATAGATAGATAGATAGATAGATAGATAGATAGATAGATAGATAGATAGATAAATTGACAGATAGATAATGAAAGACTGAGATAGATAGATAGATAGATAGATAGATAGATAGATAGATAGATAGATTATGAAAAACTGAGATAGATAGATAGATAGATAGATAGATATATAGATAGATAGATAGATAGATAGATAGATAGATAGATAGATAGATTATAGCTAGAGATAGATAGATATATAGATAGATAGATAGATAGATAGATAGATAGATAGATAGATAGATAGATAGATAGATAATGAACAGACTGAGATAGATAAATTGATAGATAGATAATGAAAAAACTGAGATAGATAGAGAGATAGATAGATAGATAGATAGATAGATAGATAGATAGATAGATAGATAGATAGATAGATAGATTATGAAAAAATTGAGATAGATAGATAGATAGATAGATAGATAGATAGATAGATAGATAGATAGATAGATAGATAGATAGATAGATAGATAGAGAGATAGATAGATAGATAGATAGATAGATAGATAGATAGATAGATAGATAGATTATGAAAAAACTGAGATAGATAGATAGATAGATAGATAGATAGATAGATAGATAGATAGATAGATAGATAGATTATGAAAAAACTGAGATAGATAGATAGATAGATAGATAGATAGATAGATAGATAGATAGATAATGAAAAAGACACAGATAGACAAATTGATAGATAGATAATGAAAAGACTGAGATAGATAGATAGATAGATAGATAGATAGATAGATAGATAGATAGATAGATAGATAGATAGATAGATAGATAGACAGACTGAGATAGATAAATTGATAGATAGATAAAGAAAAGACTGGGATAGATAGATAGATAGATAGATAGATAGATAGATAGATAGATAGATAGATAGATAGATAATGAAATAGACTGAGATAGATAAATTGATAGATAGATAATGAAAAGACTGAGATAGATAGATAGATAGATAGATAGATAGATAGATAGATAGATAGATAGATAGATAGATAGATAGATAGATAGATTATGAAAAAACTGAGATAGATAGATAGAT